>JBCAUG010690429.1:0-28081 GCA_038406175.1 Haplosyllis leylae | reverse complement strand
AGGGGCCGATGCTATGTAAAAGCCATAGAAGTTGAACATTTATCAAAACAAATATAAATTTAATACTTACAAAGAATAAATAAAATATATAATTAAGTCGCAACAGCTCTGCGCAAAGCCTATGGGGTTCTTGTTCTTTATTTTAGCAAACACACAGCGAGTGGCAACGAGTGTTCTTCCTGTCGGCAGCAATTTACGCATTCGGTGCAATATTTTACATAATATTCTCAAGCGGCGAGATACAAGAATGGGCCAAGGAGAAGGCTACAGACGAGGATGTTGAGCTACAGAACAGACTGACTGCTGCTGAAATGGATGAAAACGAAATCATGGTTAATGGTCGTGCTATTTCTGATAACTCCGCCGAAAAAGCTTAAAACAGCTTGGTTTGGTGTCAGTTTTATTCGTTGGATTACATTTTATCTACTCATAAAAGTAAACGGGACACAACAAAGTATAATGGCAGCTGAATATGCATCCTTGCAGGAAAAAGTATTCGATGTTTTTTTAAGTTTCCTGAAAGGGCCCTGATAAATGTGTTGATTGAAATTAGTGTAATCCGACAAATAAAACCAAATCTCATGATTTAATTGACATACTGTTCACCAAATTCACTGTGCCCGAGACTGAACTGAATACACCCAAGATTGGTTGGAGATCCTGCTTGTAGGTTAGACAAATTGTTTAATTGCATTTGCGTTACAATTTTAGTAAATGCTTCTCTTGTTGGCCAATGGATGTTGAGCAATTTTAGAAAGAAAAATTATACAAAACAAGAGTATCGGTCATGAAATGTTTACAATATTGTCATGTTGTTTGTTGTTCAACGCAGCAGATGTTTATGAACTTTCCAATTGTGCAATTTCATGCAAGAAGTACATTTCCTTACTTTTAATTCAATTGTTGTAGAACTGTGCTGTCATTGTTTTCTTGCCATCTAGTATCAGTCACAAAAGTCACTGTCATTCTATCTCCATTGTTTTGTGGCTACTTTTTTGTACTGATTGCTCTGTATTCTATTTATTTCAAGTTTTAAATAGAAAATACTTGTACCTCAGTTACGAAATAATACATGAGTTATCGTCTACCTTTGGACATAATTTCTCTTTTGCTGGTGAATCGGTTGCGGATTACTTTGTGCTGTCTATTATGTGCTCTAGTGGTATCATGGAAGGGTCTAAATTGATCTTCAGATAGGAATTTCACTTCCAAAGTGCTTCTACTGAAAAGCCAGATGTTTACAACAGGGTCTTAAATATACTCATTACAAACAGGATTTGTCATTGGCCTTAAAATCTGATGTTCCTGAAATATTTCTATTCCGATGGGCGCGTGCTTAACGGGGACTCTGTGATAACGCTGCAAGCATATTTGAACAAATGCCTTCGGTAGATGTTGTTATACTCCATTCAAAGTTTATAAATAAACATATGAAAACTAGACCTTAAATTTACATTGTAGATGTTTTTATTTCAAGATTTGGGAAGGCCGAATTTAATTCACAACATTGCCAAACACAATTTTTCAAGTTTTTTCAACGGAATTGGGCACGTCTAACTATACTCATCATTTATCCACAAAGTTTTAATACAGAATTGATAGAAAAATCAAAAGTGATTATTATCTTTTTAGGCAAACTCAATTTTTTTAAACTCGATCTTTTTGAACTAATGTAGCGCAGTAAGCATCCACTGATTTTAGTCTAAATTCGGTGCAAAGAGCGAACGTTCTGCAGGTGTGAAGATACACTTCAACTGTATTTTAACAGTAGTGTAGTTACATACACAGTTAATTAAGCCTACGGGAATAAGAATAGAATTTCGATTACTGGCTACACGACTTAATGAGTGAGGCACAATATTTACAATGAAACTACGACACAGTCATCTGGATAAAAGTTTAAATATGATGTAAACATATAATGCTACACCATACAAGACAATCTACACAACTTTAAATAGAATAAAATTGCCTACGTGTCCCCACAAAAAATTTCAACTCTTTTAACTTTTGAAATATGTACAACAAAAAAGTCTTCGTCATTCTTTCACAATGTTTAGGGCAAACATTCGAGTTTTTCTATAATTCGTAATTTTCTGGCAAATCCTGGCAGAATTCTGCCAGCATTGACATTCAATGGTTGAGACCCATAGAATGTCAATGCTGGCAGGATTCTGCCAGGATTTGCCAGAAAATTACGAATTATAGAAAAACTCGATTAAAGCAAATGCGTACTCCCACTTTACTTCTGACAATATAGAGCTTAAAAGAATTAAAAATATAAGTGAGCACAATAAGTTAATTAAAGCATGGCTTAATATTAAATATTCACATTGTGCACTTTGCTCGTAACTGTAAAGTATTTACAGACTACATTTACATTTAAAATAAAAACGTTATTTAAATGGGATTGAAACTCTTTAAAGTTACATATTCTAACTCAATTACAAAATATAATGTCAGGATAAGTTATCTTTCTTTATACAATGTAAAAGTTTAATTATTTACAAGAAAAGGATTGTCTTGCATTTCTTCTTCTCCAAAGATCTTTCTAAATGACTACGCGCTTCAGGTATGTGATAGCAACATTTCATGATACTTTATCCTTTACTCTTCTTCATCTTGGTAACCGCTTCCGCTGGCGTTGGTGTAATCCTCATCGTCAGTGTTCGCTGGCGCTGCAGATCCCTGGTCATCCTTGGTCTCTATTGTTGGTCCACCAGTTTCTATCGCCTGTTCAACGAAACAGTAATGTAAATACTAACAAAGCTGATGTGCACAAGATGTTCCCTACAGACTGTTCAAGTGACTGCACAGGTTTTAATACTTTAGGAATTTAAATGACTTATTTCCTCTCTTTTTGTGTTTCTGGTCCTTTACACAATCTAGTTTTTCGTAAATAACCATAACACAAAATTGACATATCTGTCAACTTCTAATTCTTTTATCTTTAATCACAGACAAAAAAATGTAAGGAAATAAAGTCAGCAATTTTCTGATTTAAGATTTCAAAAAAGAAAATGGATGTATCCCATACATAACTGATAATCCCCTCCAAATTAATGTACAAAGTTGACAGATTTGCCAGATATGTCAACATTGTCAATCTTGTGTTATTTGTGAAAACCTCGAATGAACATGGACTAAAATGCAAAAATTATTTCACGTCAAGATTCTGTCAAATATTGCATCACACGAAAACGTCCCTTTATCGTTTTAAAGGAAAAGATAAAAAAGAAAATGGGTCTCTACCAAAGGTGGAGTGTTGTCAATGTCGTGCTCCTCTGAGCTGTCTTCATCCTCATCAATCATCATTGTGCGGGGTCGGTTGTCCGGTACGGGCATCACATTGATAGCGTTACCAAGGATACTGTGTCCATTCGAACCGCCGGATCCTCTCACTGGCGGCTCATAATCTGCGCGAAAATTTTGAAATAAAACTTAGAATAACTTAGGTTTACGTGTACGATTAACACGAGTTTGTGACATGACGATGTAATTTCTTGCAAAAGTTTAACAATTTGAGTTCAGGTGAAGCATACATTATTTCAGGTTGTTGATGAAATGAAATGTTATTCCCAACAATAATTGAAAAGTGAAAATACATCCGTTTATGATAAAAGACGATACATTTGAAACTCACGATACATGAAATATAAGGATGTTTGATTCTGTTACAATTTTCACAAAATACTTTCTACAAGAATCAATAGCAGATCCAAGGAAATAGAAAAAAATCATTTTTGGGACAATTGCGGTTTTACCCAATAAAACTTAAGAAACAAACATTTGGTAAAGCCCCTGGATCAACTATCAAGATACAAGCAATAGTCCATTTCCACCTCATTAGATTCAACATACAGGCTTGTTAAATGTGCGTAAAATTGTAATATTTGAATGGCAAAGATGATTACTGTGCGTGCGATCAGTGGTTCATATTTTTGAATTTCTGCGGTTCTTCGTGAACTACTTAATTTCAAATTGAAAAAAAAACAGTGGAATTTCAAATAAGTTTGCGATGTTCAAGTAAAGTTGTGGTTTAAAAAATGTCCAGTAAAGTAAGTTACGAGAAGAACCGACAAGAAATTCTGTGTCAAATGTAACGTTTGTTCAGCCAACGACATGCGGTAAAACTTTAACCATGTTGTGTGTAAGCGTTATGATGAAAGCGTAACTAATGATATTTATACATAAAAAAGAATTAGAAATCCTTTATACATCATGGATAATCAGTAACTTGAAAATTAGCTCACGAACAAATTGCTTAACTTTGTTGCATTTTGCTATGTTCTTTCTTGGGATTAGGGTTTTTAGTAGAGGTATCAGCGTTTAAAGTACTGAGTTTAAGTTCGTCCCAAACAGAAAGTAAAATCGTTTCGACTCCATTTACCTTTCACTTGAATTAGTACGTTTACTCTCATGCAAAATATCATGCTGAAAATAATTATTACTGACCAACTTTTGATGCCTTCGTGGGTTTCAAGTTTGGCACTTCAAAATATAAAACATCATGCTTTAAGATTACAGCTACAACTTTAAGACCCCCCGCATACCCAAAGTTGATCTAATATTACCAGTAATAAAATGAAACAATGATAAACCAATCACATTTAACAAACAAAATAAATTTTATTTTCGACGCGTCTAGAATAAATTTTGTCAATAAAGAACGAATGCCATTGTGGTTACAGGGAACAAATCAAAGTATCTTAATTTAACTCAACCAAGCATTTTAACTAAACTTGTAAATTATAAAGATGTTTGCTGCAATTCACTGTTTGGTGCTTAGGATTTATAATCTTGCAAAATCAGGCACTAGTTTTCAAAAGAAATACTGACGGGACAAACAAAACATATGCTGGATGCTTTTGCACTACCATTATTTGTGGCCCAAATGTAATAATTGGAATTGTAATGGAGATTCCTACATCATGTCAGCTATTACATGTCTGTTGTATACTGTAATTATGTACAATATTTACATCACCAATTGACCATTTTAATATTAAATAGATAACTGTATGGATAAAGATAAATTATTTACAACATATCAGACAAATGGAAGTTTCACTTTTATGTACGTCGTATTTGGATCAGTTTCTTTGTTTTGATACATGAAGTTTTTGTAAAGAGGCACTTAATCCACAATATAGAAACGTGTATATGAATTAAATTTAATACGTTAAAGAAGTTAGACATACACTAATAAAAATGTTCAAACAATTTCATTTCATGACATTGTATCAGAAGCGCATTCGACGAAAATGTTCCTGCACACCGCATCAGCTTCGAATCGAATGCGCATTGAACGCAATCTGCTGCACTAAATTTGTACTACCACACTTTAAATGAACTTTGCTTAACTCAGAAAATATTTGTACTTCCCACCTTTTAAAATTTATTTACTGTCCTTGCGGCAAATCCAGATATACTTATGTTCACTTGGAAAATTAAATGCATAAAAAAGACACTAGATCCGGGCAAATCAAAATATGCGGCAGTTAATTTTGTCACATTGAAAGACTTTTAAGTTACTCATAACTTTTTACATGATAATCAAATAAAATATTTTCTGGATCTGCCCCCGACAACTATGTACACATCCTTTGATATTATATATCATCTGCAGGTAATGAAAGTCAGAGTTTTATGTACACGCAAATATTTTAGGTCGGTTAATGTCCGATAACTGGAGCATTAGGCGAAATTGCGTCACTTATTATTTCATCGTCATTGTCATCAAATACACCAGGAACATTGGAAATATCATCATCCACATCAACCAAGTCTTCTTCCTTATCTGACTGAAGAGCGGCTTCATTTGAGATGTCGGCAACATCCAGGGATTTGTCATACTCTGGAACAAGGAATCACGGGAATCTGTGAGCTACATAATCAATTAAAATCTAATAACGTCTAAAATAATGATGTTCCGTATGGAAAACTTAAAATCAGAATTAATGGGACATTAACGTGGATTAACCGAAAATAATTTTAAGAAATCTGACCATTGTGTGGTTGTAAAATAATAAATACAACATATAGTGACTACATTAATAGTTACATGGATATCTAAAAAAGAACCATCGGGGCCAATATAAATTATGAATAGTAATTGTTGAATATTGATAATTTTAAATAATATTAAATGAAGGTGCAACTAAAACCATTCATGCTTAAGGTGCAAAACAAAACAAAAAAAATACAAATACAAAAAGGATAATGGGAGTGAAAAGAAAAACACAGAAGAACAATTGTGGCGCAAACGTGCCTCACAGATTCCCGATGTTCCTTCATTCCGTATTCACAGGAACATGCTTCAGTTAAACGGTGTTATTCGACAGAAGTTCTTTAAAGTCGAGAGTGAAGACAGATGTGGTGCTACCCAAAGAAATGTAGAGTTTCATGCTTCTCTGGCAGCATGTTTAGTTTCATACACCTCTTAATTATCTTGTGAAGGATGCGTTACAAAAATAAAACGAAAAATCTAATTATTGTATTGTTATTGTAGTTATGCGTTTGTGATCAGGAATTTAAATGATGAATATGTGCTTTTGCTTTTAAGCGTTAGATGCGTAATTGCTATCGTCAATGTTACTCTAATGAGGCGCCACACAGATTATGTTCCTTACATACTTCACGGTACATGTACCAATAAAGATGAACTTCATAGTTTTCACAGTACGAGATATGTACACACGGGCGATATACATGATATCAGGGTTTTGACACAATCTCTCCAGAAATTTAACAGATGTTGATGAGACGACAAAAGGGATGAATTGAGACATGATTGTCAATAGATTTGTAGTGAAACCATGTGATATATGTTTCAACATTGAATGCAAAGATACTGGAATGAACATGGAATAGACCACACATCGTACACGCCCACATGTTCTTTCATTCCTCCTGTTAAAAGCAGTTGTGAATGCAAAGTAAAACTTGTGCAGGAAAAGAGATATTTTACCTTCAATGCGGAACTGCCGTCTCTTTGCACGGAACGTATTTGTGGCGACGCATGTGTAGTTCGCCTGGTGTCGCGGCACGAACTTCATTATGACAAGTGTCGACGATGTGTAGCCAGTTCGCCATTCCGGTCTATCTTCCTGTAATAAGATTTGAGAATATTAAATTGAAGATCCAAGACTTTGGAAAGTGAAAGCGATATGACTGTGTTTGAGGGGATGATGAACTATTTGGTGTTTCAACTTGATTGATATGCGCTAAGAAACCAATGCTGGAGATTACTAGGTCCATATAAGGTCGGAGGCTGTCTGACAATACTTACTATAATGTAGAAATGTCTTGAATTTCTCACTCTCTTGTCGTCCTTGTACCAGGTTATCTGTGGCAGTGGTTTGGGAACTCCTCTTGTCTCGCACATCAGCAAGTACGATTTTCCCTAAAATGATATTCAATGTATAGTTTGCGAAATTCGCCCGTAAAAACAGACACTTGTAACAGGTTTGTAACAGTAATGATCAACTTTGACAAAATTCAGTTTTCCTCATACGGTAATACATTTTACAGGTATTAGCCCTGAGAAAAATGTTCCATTTAGTGATTACATCGCTCATATTGTGTGTTCAATTCTAAAAGTTAAAAAAGTAGAATGTATCATGGAGCTTTAGTGTGTTTCAAGAATTACCTGCACAGGTTTGGGATCAGGTGAATTATGAGGATACCACTGACTGGAGTCAAATCTCATCTTGTAGCCATCTAAGTGCCAGGGTCGATCTGCACAAAACCGAAATACTATGTTTATTGCATGAAAGTAAAACTGGCACAAAACGATCGATACAATTCTGACATGTCCTCTCGATCATGCAACCAGATTGGATTTAGCCTGTCTGCAGGAAGTCATAATAGACTTGTAAACGCTACCAGAACTAAAATTTGGGCTGATTTCCCGGAAATTTAAATCAGAATCTCTTTGAAAAAGAAAGCACAGCCCGTTAATTTATTCACGCAATAATGTATTAATTTTCGCAAGTAAAAAGCCTCACCTTCTACCACAAGGCTAAATTTGTAAGACACCACTGGTTGTACAAAATTGTCCAAGTAACAGGCATATATTCCAGTGTCCTCTACTGTAGCCTGTTTAATAGTCAATCCGTTTCCCTGAAAAAATTACCAAAAACATATTAATTCAATCCGTTTCCCTGAAAAGAATTAACAGGCACTAATTAATTCTACAATGGTATTTAAACATCACACTGAAATCACAAACATTTTGACAAGAACTTTAATTCTTTATCGTAGCTGGTGTTCAAGAAAGCGTATGTAAATGCTATCATCATGATTGATAATGTTACTTTGGAAACAATGATAAATAATTTTAATGAATGAAAATTACAAATATATAAACATGTTACACAATATTGAGGTATATTACAATGAAGTTGTAGCTATCTGACATATTGCTTTCCAGTCTATCTACGCGTGAGTAACATCTACACAGAAAATGCCTCGAAATTTGCAACATCAAAGTTAACCTAAACTTTTCCAGGTGAACTTCTCAGTCAGTCTTAACCTCTCCCAAATCCTTCAAAATCTAACGGTATCAACAAATCCAGAAACGCACTTCATGTTTCTCTTTAGTTGGCTGCAATTGCTATTCCAGAAAAAGATGTTGCTCCAAGACCAGGTATAATAGAGTGTTACCATCAAGTACTTTTATGAGTAATAACGATATTAATTTTTAGTCAAAATTGCCACAGAAATTTAATGGCAAATTTTAGCCATGTAGAATTTTTCAAAAAAAATCCAGATGTACAGTACACCATCAGTACGTTCGCATTTCTAAGACTGTTTCAAATTAGATGAAATTATGAAAGCAACTCATTCCTACGAAACAAACGTTTAACGCCTCCCGTCCTATTAAAATGTCATACAGCAGTACAAAGCAATCGAATATTTTTAAGTGTCTGACAATGAGAATGGAAAATGATGTCCACATAATTTTATCTATGAACCTAATAAGTGCGCTCCAGCTCTCTTTATCATTACAATTGAATACATCTACTGATTGGGTTGCTCTTTGTCTGGGGGCACTTATTAAATTAAGGCTTACTTGGAAAATTAACTTGTCCACTTGATTAAATTATCTGATTGGGCTTTGCCGAGGACTTAGATGCTCTAATGCAACAGATGCGGATCATTTCTGTTTCATGGCGGAAAGAGGACAAGTGATAAAAGTTACTTTGTCTTTTCATGTCCTGCATGCACCATTCGCTCTATTCAACAGGGGATAAATTCTATCTGTGTCTTGCGTTCTCTAATTGAATATACAAAGAATGACAATAAAACGAAGGGTTGCTCACAAGAGGTTGCTCAGGAATCAAAAAAGTGCGTTTGAAAATGGTTTGAAGTCTAAACTACTTTTAAAAGGAAAATATACACCCAAAAAGTTATCAATAATACAGGAGAATAGGCTGTAAAATTGTGAATGAGTGTGACATTATTTATGGCAAAATGCATGCACTAAATAATTCTAAACTTGTGGAAGCAAAAAATATGGATTACAACTGTGAAGTGATAATCATTGTAACAACATCAACACTATAGGTGCGCCCGTGGTGGTTTCTCTCACCCAGAACTGGTATGACCCATCTTTCAGTCTGCGGTTCCGATCCTCTCGAGTCCAGTAGACAACAGCCCTGGGATAACCTGTTGCGTTGCACCACATGGTGTAATCCTTACCAACCCTGACCTTCAGTCGAGCTGGACTCGTCTGTGCTTCTATCTTGGATTCTGAAATGGCATTTGGAAGTTGCAATTAAATGTGTGAATGTATTTGCAATAGGTGACTCAATCTTACCCAGAACTGGTATGATCCGTCGTTGAGTTTTCGATGGCTATCCTCCCTCGTCCAGTAGACCACGGGTCGCGGATAGCCAGTCGCGTTGCACCACAACGTCACATCCTTCCCTATTCGACCCTTTATTCTCGCTGGACTTGTTTGCGCTTCAATTTTTGATTCTGTCGCAAAAAAATTATCCAGAAATAGATGTGTTTGGATTATGATACATTGCAGACAAAAATGGAGAGTAACCAGAGACTCCGTGACAAAATATAATGCTTCCGAATTACACATCTAAACATCAGCAAGCCGCTCTTTTGAAAAAGAGATAATTCTGGGCCATTTATTTCATACCAAATCATTATTCGCTTTACAATGCATTTCACCTACACGGGGGCATGGTAAATTGTCAGGTTGACGAGCTCCACATGAGACCATATATGGTCAGACAAAAAAGGTGTGTCTGGAAAGCATTTCTATTGGGTCCAACTGGAAATTGTAAACATAAGATGACGCTCTATTATAACACTGCTAAATGTAATATTTTCGCAACGCCCAAAAAGCTAGTAAAGTAGTAATGCTTTTGTGGTTTAAAAGGACAGAGACTTGTTTGTTTTAATAAAAATTAAGAGATGGACATGATTTCACTTGGGATGTGAGGCGATCAGTATCCTATTCCCATTCCAAACTTGAAACTGTAGCATTAGACATTAGGATATGGTTTGGGTATGTGAATACAGTAATTTATCGGCAGAAAGGTTTCTACTTCACTTGGCAGGAAGTTTGAAAACCGTATGAATGAAGATAGTAAATCAGTGAGCGGTACAGCTCCGTGGAAATATATTACTAGGAAAGTGGAGGAAAAGAGTAATATCGCCCGAACGCTGTGATAGATTAGCACTTATTTGAGGACAAATGAGTGCTCGCAAGTAATCTCGAAAAACAAACTCTGTGGCTGGCTCAACAACACTCTCTAGCTGGAAAGAGTATGTAGTAGTTTGTAAAACTGTAAAGTACTTCACTTTGTCAAAACAAAAGCAACCTCGGTGGCAGGCCCTTAGCCCCCGCCCTCAGCACCCTCTTAGCACCGGACAGTTTCACCGACTGTCGGCATCCATCACGGGCTCAGCATTCCTTCTTCCGCTGCTGTTCAAGATCAGTCCCTTCAAGACCCTTGTTAGCCTACTCCAGATGCTCACGGATGGTGATTTACTTCCAGTTCCATAAGTTGGCGCTTTGTAATACATTTCAACCACTTACGGGTATCCGTAATATTTTAATCCTTCCAAATCACAAATAATTACATGTCTTCTAAAATTTAACTGAACCTTTTCATCTGTAACTATATCCAATTGGAACACTTTCTCTTAGTATTCAACCCCAATTTCATTTCGTAATGGTTCTCAAATACACAAAAATTATAGATCTAAATATTATCCTTTCTTCGACAGAGGTTTTCCACCCAATGGAACACTGCACAGCGAGTCAAAAACTCTGAACCTTGTATAGACAATCAAAAAGCAAAACGCTGCAATTGCAATTAGGATATAATGAAACGTTACCGCAGGAAACAGATGGTTGCATCCCTCAGAAATAATCATCTGCAAGCAAAGCAGGCCAGATCCAAGTTGGAAATTACATGTGGTGCCACAGGGCTCGCTGATAACTACGACAAATGCGCACGTAAAAAGCGACACAAGGATACAATAGTAGAGAACAAAGAATCGGAGAGAAAAACGCAAAGCAGAAGTTGGTTTGGTGTTGAGATCAAAAGCTTTATTGGATGTCAAAACAACTGAGGTGTCTTGAATCTCCCTCTGCTTTTCTTATCATCAGCTACTTGACCCTCTAGCTCACCTGTCTCTTTCTGCGCAATGGTAAATCCTGTTCTTCTACTTTCCTTGGGCCCTTAACATTCCCTTTAATATTCTTCAGACATTTCAGCTTTTTTCTAATCTTTAAACATATCTTTGATATGACTTGTTTTTTTATCAAAGACTTCTCAACTCACCTTTTTTCACCCCCACCTGCACTTAGTAAATATACTACATACTTTGTTTGCCCAATTTCCTGTCAATTTCCGAAATCGCAATTGCAGGCAATAGTTTATAAAAAACTGTTTCATAACAAGTATAAAATAAGTCACCTGCAGTAGAATAATTGTTCATGGTGGTGAACCGATTACATTTATAACTTGCTGAAGTCCGTAATTCAACTTTGTTTCAATTTGTTCGCTTGAGCTCGAACGAGATTTCTCATGCTACAATACTGGAGGCTTTTTAAGTTAAAATATAAAATCAGAGGAATCAATGTTGCAGTGACAGGCACTTTCCAAACGATAAAGCGTACTCTACCTGTAACATTAAGCATGATATATTTGTGTCTGGTGGAGGATCCAGAGAGATTACACTTGAAGATTCCAGCATCTCGTTTCTTGGTCCGCCGTACTATCAGAACAGATAAAGCAGAATTGTGTGGTCTGTACACTCTGTATCTTCTATCTGGAGTAACCACCTTCTTGCCTGCAAATTAAAGTATGACAATAAGGGCACAAATTGGAATTTCGAGGAAGTAGACCTTTTTCCTTGAAGAATGTACACAATAATTTTTCACTGCACATCCATCCCAATTTCGTTCAAAGTTCAAAATAAATCAAAAACAGCCTTCAATTAACACTACGAGACAATACCGACCACGACCCCATAACAGGGGGGTGTTCACCTTGAACCTGATCCCTGGACCATAGACTATTTGACCTACCGATCCCTCATGATGATGGACCACATGACTACCATGGCCCTCAGACCGATCCCCAGACCATGGACCACCTCACCCCTGACCCTTAAACCTCACCCCTAGACCATGGAACACCTGACTCCCAAACCATGGACCACAGAATTCTCCTCTAGACCATGGACCACCTGAACCCAGACCATGGACCACCTGATTCCCTCTGGGCCACAGACCATCTGACCTCCATGGACCCTGTAACCTCTGACCAACCTGGACTATTAAGAACCTGACCCCAAGGCCACAGACCACCTGATTCCCAGAACATGGACCATGTAACCTCTAACCCTCCTACAGACCCCTGGACCTAACTGGACCTTAGGCCACCTGACACCCCAACTCTCCCTGACCGTGGACCACCTGACCCCCCCCTCCCCTGACCATGGACTACATGACTTGATCACCCCTCCCCCTAAACGGAATGACAGACAGCTGAAAAATACACTACCTTCCCTCGCATTATTACGTGGTCGCAAGGCGACCGAAGCAATTTTAGATGTTTAATCGATAGATCTAATTTAAATCCTCTTTCAGTTTCATGACATGTATCCCTGAATTATATGAAAGAATAACGTTTCATGTAGCTTTTGTAGGCAAGTCATGAGTACAAAGAAAAAATTAACAAAGAACTACCATCTATTACCCGAAGAACCTCCTCAATGTTTATTTTTGCAGGAAAAACTTACACGAAGGTACAGTTGTCACTTCTTACAAATACAATCTATTCTCCATAAATCATAGTTCTTTCAAATAAACACCATAGATGTTGATACAAACAAGAGCTTTGTGTAATTGTTACTTACCTGTTGCTAAAAGTGTGGCTTTGGAGTTTGCCGGTGTCAGAGACGACTCTTTCGTCCAATCAATCTGAAAAGATACAAAAAGACAATCGGTTGATGTACGGAAAGCGATTGTTGGCCTTGAAATATATCTCAATTGTTTTGTACTGTTGGTTGATGCTGGTACAAAGAAATGCTCACTCCCTTATGAATGTCCTCTCAGTCAATTCAATTGAAAAAAAAAGACCAATAGTTTTCAATATTAATTTTTGGTACAACACACAGATAGATCTAGGAAAACATCAGTCCTAAATATGTAGTGATCTACCACAAAAGTCAATATTCAACAGCTATAGGCGCAACAGATTTTACAAAATTTTAGCAACGCAATGTAACATTATACAATAAACAACTAAAGTTCAGATCCATAACAATCTCAGGATGGGCAAATATGCAATTTGTTCAAGAAGGAAATTGTGAGCAGACCTTTAATATTTTCGGAATCCAACGAGCTCATTACATTAATAAAGAAATTGGGATAATTATGGTGAAATGTTTGCTTGTTTATACAACAGTTTAAACTTTTTCTTTGACAGGCAAATCGTCTAATTTTACCGAATCTATTAGGCTTCATATAACTCCTGGTTCACACAAATAACTGGTTGTCAAATACTGCCATCTGTATTGCTGGAAAAGCTACCCATTTTCCATGCACAATCACGAAACCTGTCAAATTTGAGCCGAGCCAAGTCGGAACCCTAGTTAGTAACAAAACGCCTTAACCGTCACTCAATAAGCAAAAAGATACTGAGATTTTTGTAATGGCCGACATAATTGCGCCAAATATTAAGTACGAAGCTTGTTCAGACCATAGTTGTTTATTCTGCCAAGTCATTATTGGTATTTATGATCAACATAGTGGCCAATTCATGTACCGTTCACAAACTACGCACTTGCAAAACGTAATATTTGAAATACTTTAATTCAGGTTTTGCACTGAGTGTACCATGGCCCGTGCCCTGATAAAATATTTGTAGTATTATCCCAATGGCCAAAAATATATTGAAATTTTACCTTCATGTATTATTTACATTTTTGAAATTTGATTTTGCTATATGTGCACGGAGAAAGACATTAAAATGTTTGTACCTGATAGCCAGCTCACTTAGCTATTGGGACAATAAGTTTCAGACGATTATCATGTATAAGAATGACAAGATGGAAAGGGATATAAAAGGTAACAAGGCCTCAATATCAAAATGGTCGTCAGTGTTGTGCAGGGAATGGCTTCTTGTCAGTAGTAAGTAGATGAGAGTACCCCATGTGTCGTATTGCCGTCTCATAACGTCGAATATTTGCAGTTTAGTTCTGGTTGTTTTTGCCAAAATGGAAGGTTTTGGTAACTGATGTTTCCATTGTTACAACATAGCAATTACTCCGAACAAAAGACTGCAAAGAACAAATTAAAATCCTCTCCTTGCGGAAAATGTTAAACATGAAGATCGATGAACCACTGGTAAGATGCACCAAACATCGTCCTTCGATATGTTTACATTGCTTTTGGGGGAAGCTAATAAAAATATGGAATGATGATTGTTTACGATACCAACATAACATGTTTTAATATCATGATACAGAAATATCTTCTCGTAATATCTTCAAGCAGTGTAAGCCCGATACTCACAATGTGAGGTACATTCTAGGTTGATATCACCTCACCAAAGCTAAATATGAATGCTTGGTGGAAGTCAGAGAACATCATAACAAGATAACAAGCAAGAGCCATGTTATGTGGAAACTACATCTTTGGTCTGTCCAAATATCCTTTCACCTTTGTGCCAAGCGGTAATCTCGGTCCCGATAGGATTTACAAAGAAATTTTGCAGACTTATTCGTTGGTCTCTCCGTCGTTCTTTAACGTTTTCCATCTAAAATTAATTCTTTCTTTCGTAAAGAGTAGATTCTTTGGAATGAATTTCACATCTCATTTCCTGTACGGGTTGCAACCATCAGCATTGGTGTGCTTTTGAGAAACATTCAGTGCCGTCTGACAACAAAGACCAACAGCAGAAATAAAATTGGTTAATACTTGTTTTCTGGTCTAGTTGGTTAACTGATGTAAATCTCAAGACTTTTGTTCATGAAGGAGGACAACTTCTCAGAATTCCAGTTCCACCGCCTTTGTCAACATTTTGTGAAACAAGAGATAATAAAAAGCAGTAATAGCCTTGGAAAGTGGAGTAAACTAATAGTGTTGTAAGTGTGAACGGAATCTACTGAAGATTAAATCGCATTGGTTCTGCATTAGTTTCTGAAATGATCCACATGACATTATCTGACCCAGACTTTGACTTTTGCCACGTCTTCGATGCAATCTTCGTCCTTGATTCCGCCAGGGAAACCATGGTAGACTAATTTACCACGTTCTCGTATTCTTGCTTTTTTCACAATTCGTATATTGTTTTTCCAAAAGATAAAGATTTAAAATCTGAACAGAGAGAAAAAAGCCAGGTTATGTGTGTTAACTGCATCATTTGCCTGTTAAAATGTGTTGTATGCCAGGAAGTCATCTGTTGGATATAGTGTCTCATCAGGAGGCCAAAGAGGATCCTACTCAGTATCAAGCTGTTTTCTACCTACCTATATAGTTTTAACAGCAGAAAGCACTCATCTGAAATATTGGACCATTATACTTCCTGATGGATTACTATTCTCAAATATCATAAAAAGATCTTCATATTGATGTACCCCATTATATCTAAAGTTTCTATCTACTCGAGCAAAAGAAAAGTTATCCTATTGCTAGTAACATGACAGTCATACAAGGACAATTTGCACCTCGATAAAGCATTCATTTAAATATACTGCTGACGCCTATGGATTCAGTGTGCACAAGAAATCAACGACCAGTTTCCCTAGGCTATGTTATTGTGATTCTCCACCTTTTTATTACATCTTCATAAGACTATGGGTCAATTACATTAAGACAAGGTTAAGAGTAACCTGAGGGATATTATCACTGTTGACATTGGATCTCATACAGGTATGAATCACAGGACCGTAAACACGATGGGTTGTCGTAGACGTTCACAACATTTAAGGTGTTGACGACTATGGATGTGATAAATCAAACTTTAAAGATGGTTTGGCATCGTTCTTTAGAGATGGGATGAAGTTTCTTTATATTCAGAATTCCGCAAGCAATCGTCTTTTTTTAGACTATTGCCGTCTTGACATTTTTGGTTTTGGTTGCTTTTCTTTCGTAACTTAGACAAATTACCCCTGAAAGATCATTATACAAGGTGGCACAAAATAGAACTATCAGTTTCCGTTAATAACATCTCATTGTGCACTTTTTATTTCCCCCGGACAGTACTGAATGAAGATGTTTCTTTCACTGTGAAACAACATATCCTCATTCATTCAGAAGAAAAATGCAGTTTTTATTTCCACAGTGAAGTATCTATGTCACCGGTCTAAGTCATGTGCGTCTATTCCTTTGAAATGAACATAAGTTGGTTCGAACGATAGCTACAAGATAGAATGCCAACAAGTGAATCAAAAACAGGCCAATATCAACTGAAGCAAGCTCTCTTTTGATTTTACGATAGAAACACAGGGTGTCAAGCTTTGTGTCTGAAAATGTCACAGAAATGAGAAAACCTAATTAACCAACAACTTCCATTAAACTAATATTATTTGTTAAATTTCTACCTCACTTTCTGTTCTGCACATAATATTTAAATCCCCTTGACACACCTCTCTTTACAAGATGGTTGCATACTAGTTTCCCTCAGTAGACAAAACAAAAGTCATTGTTCTGTTAGCTTACACTGGGCACCCAACTTATCTTCCGATATTCCGACGAAAGAAGTATCACTTTCTGAAGAATACTCAGGAAAGTGAGACAAATCGACTAGAAACTGTATCGCGTACCTGGTGGGATGGTGTTCTGCTCGGTGTTTATTTAACATGAATTAATCTAGATAATCTGCAATTCTATTATCAAACATAAAAATAATAAAAAGATGATCAAGACACAGACATAGTATCTACCAAAGGAAAACGATATCAATAGTGCTTACAAAAGATACACCATAAGAACAACATTGTCAACATTGGCGGCATTGCTGGTTGATTTGGTATGAGTGCAGCCACACAAAAAACTCAATGAGAGTTAGAGAACACCCTTACACGATAACGAGATTCGGGTTATGCAGTAACTACATCATCTGTCTTTTCTCTCTGTGCAAAGAAGCAGTAAATAAGATACAGTGGTTCTCATGAAAATTTGGATTGCTGGTGAAATCTGTTTTGCTGTCGGCTTTTGTCAGTACAGTTGCTTCAGGAAAGTTTATATAATTCAGGTTCCCCTTACACTATGTTAGTGATTGGGATAGACATCTTTGGATGTATCAAAACTTGATATTAAGGAAATAGGTCTCTCCTCCCAAAACAAAATATGGGACTTTGAGATTTTGCCAGTTTTGGACTCAAGAGCAAAAGTTGGAAAACCCATCTCCCCCTCCCCCCAAAACAATATGGAACTTTGAGATTTTGCCAGTTTTGGACTCGGAAACAAAGCTTAGAAACCAACCCCTCTCAAAAAATGTGAGACTATTTTTCAAACTTGTGAAGGGGCCATTTTGATTTCGGGATCAGTAATGTATGGCCATCTGTTTGAACCCCACTCGGGGTTGCCTTGTTTGACTGTGTGGTGGCGTCTTTCACAAAGCTTTAGCTAGGTGTGGCAATTTATGTAATAGTGGGGGGGGGGGGTACCCAGGCGTTGGGTACCCCAGTTCCAGGTGGGGGGGGGGGTTATCCCGGGATGGGATACCCCCCAGCCAGGTCAGGTCTGGGTACTCCCTCCCAACCAGAGAAGGTTGGGGTACCCCCCTAGCCAGGTCAGATTGGGGTACCCCTCCCCCCGCCAGGTCAGGTCAGGTCAGGTTGGGGTCCCCTCCCCGCGGGCGGTACGCCTCGTGCAGTTTCCCGCAGGAGGAGTTTCTTGCTACAATTTTATCTCGACACTGGGAGCAATGGACAAGAACATCTCATTTCTGCACAAATATTTCATCACATAGTGTGTGACTGATTTCTGGACTGAACAATGGGAAACAAAGGCAAACCTTTTCATGTTTAAAATGTACAATAGCTCAACGGGACGACACATGGTGTGTTCTAAATCCAGTTGAATAATGTATTATGCCAGAAAGTTTCACAAACACTTATCATTACCATCCCCCGCGAGTAATATACATCTTGTTTACGTGCATACCTCTTAGGTAGTCTTTCATTATTTACGTTCATAATGTGACTTAACTTACAAAAGCCCGTTTCTTCTGTCATTTAGAGGGAATAGAGTTATGGAGTAAATATATCAAATGCAAAGGCATAAATATGGATGGAAAAAGTTTGAATGACTCGCTTTGTGTAAAACATCCTGGGTAGTCAATAAATGTTGAATGCGAATTTGCATCTTGTTTGTTCTTGAAAGAAACTACAAGGATCATTACAAGTAATGTTAGCATGTGACAAGAATACCGAATCGGAAACACATAACGAACTTTCAACAGAAGCGGACGTTCTTCGTACATAATGAGATGGTGCTACGTTTTGTACAGCAAAAAAAAAAGGTCGCAGTCTTTTAGCACCGATGTTAGTTACAACTGTGCTACTGTATTACAAATTGGAGGATGTTTGATTTTGTATTTTGAAGTAGCATCGAATACTGTATGAAAACTCACAATAATATGTCGAAAGAAAGGTAATCTGATATTACAGATTGAGAACATCGTAGAGACAAATATCATCAATAAAAACCCTTTCAAATACTGTGCATTCAAGGGTCATGTAGTTCCCGATTCAAAGGATAAGGTGTGTACCAAAGGTTGATGGTTCTTTGGTAAAAGAACATACTTGCGTGTGTGCGTCTGTGTCGATTTTTGCACAATTCCTATGGTGTTTTATTTTACTGGTCGTACTCTTAAAATATAAAGTATGTATGGTGTATATGTATTTCTTTATATACATGATATACCTGTGCACAGGAAGTTACTGCAGAGGAATCAAGTGATATAGACTACATTGTATTTATTGGCAAAGATTATACTTGTAAATGAGCAACCAAAACAAATGTCAGGCTAAGTAAAAACACCCAAGCACATACGTATGTCATGACCTTTGTCCAAAAACATCTAATCCCCGATTATGACTGGACTCCAGTTATTAGGCGAAATTAAGAAAACTGTTTCGTGTTCTTTATGTAAAAATCTTAATCCAACTCTCAGAATACGAATATCATGAATAAACTCGAGACCCAAACTCAATTTTAAAGAACATAATTACGCTATGGTTTCCGCCAGGAATTTGAACATAGTGGTACATAAATCATTCCTTTTACAATACCTATTGTAAAGTGAAATCACTGCAAACAATGTGGTATTCCGTTTCCGAACTAATCTGCTGAAAGAGGATATGTATCATAATAATCTATGACAAAATAATTAGATTTTTCCGTTTGGTAGTATTTGGTGGCGACCACCAGACGAGGAAGGGTCTCCTGGATGTACCTCCTTTTTGCTTGGGGCAATGCAAACCTTTGTTGTTCGCAAATGGTAAATTCAAAATACGTCTGTTTCAGAATGAATAGCAAGCTATTAAGAAGCTGTAAAACTGAAACATCACTTGATCAATGAAATTATTACCAGTTACAAAATTCTGAAGTCTTTTTTGAAATGGTTTGGGTATTATTAAGAATAAGAATGGCAATAGATGCGTTTGGGCTCGAGGCACTGACATGTATATTATATATCAATTCAACAAGTACATTGTGTGTATTGTTCATGATTATACTTGTAAATGGGCAGCTAAAACAAACGTCAGGCTAAAGTCATAACAACAAGGTGCACAGGTATGTCATGACCTGTGTCCACCAAAACATCGATGCAAAGTATTGCCTAATTGACAGGTGGGTGTTGAGTACCATATGGTACTTATATTATTTTTTGAATTAGAAAATTTTCATCAAACGAAGAAAGAACGTCAAGGGTTTTTTCCTACAAGTATGACAGACATTAACAATTTCTTAAATTAAAGACGGACAAAAAGTTACTGTAAAAAAAAACAAGAACTGAAAACATCACTCAAGCATTTTGGAGAGTTACCTGATAAAAAAGACTCATGTAAAGATCTTTTCCAAAGACAGAGACAAAGAATTTATAGCTACGGGGATGTGGACACAATCTAAGCATGTCTTGAAATTCCAATCTTTCTTTACATCTCAAGTCCATAACCCTTATATTGTATCCTAGGGGCACAAACTAATAAATCCAAAAAAGGAGTTAAGATTTTTCAAAGTACCTGCATTCTTTGCCTTTGAAGTGCAAATTGGCCGTTGACATTTATCACAATAACCGATGGAAAATATGACATATGCAGCTCAAATTTAACTGAGCGCAAAAATTTGGTGCAACGTCTTTGCGTCTTTGATCAGAATCTGTTTAATTTGGTACCGTAATTGGGAGCATTGAATCGCATAAATCTCATAGTTACATGAGGTCATGACAGCAAAAATTTATTTTTATCCATATTTGACGATTTCTAAGAAGAGGAAAGAATGAGAATGGTCAATTTCTGACGCGTAAGGAGAATGACGTCAAGGAATCAAAGTAGCATCATCTGAGACAGTTTCTCCTTTGCAATCGTACAGACGCAAGAAGACAAAATAATAGGAAATAGGAGGTGAACAAACAACCAAAAATACGTGCAAGATTTTTTTTTCTTCTACTACCCTCGTTATCTGAAACTACGAAGTAAAAACAAATGGTGGTCATAACTTTGCTTTCAGTGAAAAGCATCAAGCATCAAACAAACAACGTTTACCAAGCGTTCACAAAGCCTGCTTGTTGGCATAAATTCTAATAATCTTGTAAACTTGTCACTTTGACTTAAAAAGATGGTCATTTAATGTTGGGCAATGTTCGGCCGACAGGCACGGACTCATTAGAAACTTTACCACAGGTGGTTTAAGTGCCAGCGAAAACAAAACAATTCACTTCTCTTCAGCATTATTTGCTGAAGATTTGAATCCTTTTCAAGTTAAGACTGATTAATTATGACATGAAAATCTACTATGAAACTATATTTCGTTTCATTGCTTGTCTCCAATGGGAAGGTTCAGACTGGACAGTAACACGTTTATTGTTTTAGCTTCCACCTGCCTATTGTCAATGTCCAATTTCCTTCGGCGGGCTCCGAATGTATGCATAATTCATCCAGTTGTGAACCACCGCTATGTTGGTATGATATCCCACATTTCATTTGAGATTGGAGTATTACGAGTTCGACCGTGTATTGGTGTTTCCTTTTCCCATCCGATCTAACTTCAAAAGATGTTAACTTTAAAGTCAAGCATAGTGGGAAGAAATGGAATGACTTGAGTTTGAAAAGAATTACCTAAAAAATAATAATGGCTAATCTACTCAATTTTGTTCGTGGATCCCCAGTCTTTGAGATTGTACCTAAAAGCAATTTTAGAGGAAGAGACACGAACGTTTCGTAGATAAAAAGTTTGTAATTTCTATGTTTCAAAGTCAACCAAAGTAACTGAAATTGACCCTCAAGTTACTATCCTACATCGCATAATAGACATGATGGTTTGGTTATGATGTGAGCTTGTCATTGTACACAAATCATCCACCTGCACTTTGGTAGGGGAATATAAGTCAGAAATTAGGTATAATTTTGAAATTCTTACAAATTACCAATACTTATTTGGCCCGATAAGAGTATAGAATATATGTGGCATTTGCCAGCAGCAACTTTTTCGACTAATGGCGACTTAAAATGGTAGATGTCAAAGCGCTCATAAAGTATAGATGATATCTGTGAGTGATGGTCCTGGTCAAAGCTGAATAATTAAGACGTAGGCCACCAATTAGTGGGCAGTGGACCATCAACTTAGAAAGAAGCATCTTTACGAAACCCAAAAATATAAATCATTGTGGTAAGAAGAAAACCATTCAACAAATAGTCCAAATTACCATTTCTTATGGTACATATGAGAAAGTACTCTATGCCCTTCTTGGATTCCGAGTGGTGTATGTATATTAGGAAAATTGGTCACGATGTTTGAAGCAAGGAAGAACAGCTCTCAAGGGAGCCATAACGTGTTTTTTTCTCGTCCTGTGTGGAACCATGGTCTGATCTAACACCGCTGTTCCTTTGTATTTGCCAAGTACAGGATGACCTTGCGGAAATATCAGTAGTGGTATCTTGATCACACCTCAACCAAAGACAAATATTATATTTTCAGTACCATAGAAATGCAAGTTTAAAAACCTAATTTTCAAATATGAAAGAACAGAAAGTGAGCAAACAGCGACGTGAAACTAACGTTTCAGTGCTTACATATATATATTTTACTTTATAACCGCGATTTGAAATTATTTTCCACGATAATGTGAATAGACTTAAATAATTTTGAAACTTTTAACATCAAACTTGTGTACAACTTCTATAGAAATGTAAAACCATTCTGTTCGTAAGAAAGGGGACACAAAGATCTTTTCAACGTTGTCCTCAGCGTTCATTTCTTTTCAACGTATCTTTAGAAAACTGCATAAATAATAATAACAACCATGCTTTTATCATGTACAAGACCTAACTTCAATGTAATAAATCATTGGCCGTACTAAAGATACAATTATATCTAGAGATATTGTGGTTGGGAGACCAGCAAGAAAATTTAATCGTCTGAAATATTTCTCCATTCATATTTCTCTCAATAGTAATAGTAAAATCATTGAATAAATTGTATAAAAATCATCTAAGGAAAAGCATTGATGCTCATTTCAGGAGTTCAAGCATGAATGGAGTAAAAAGATAGCAACAATGGCTGCTCATAGAAAAGAAAAAGCAAAGAAAATCTTGTGACAGTAGCTTAAAGCAGATAAGGTAAACCCAGGAGGGGTGCCCTCAAATTGCAGCCATTTATCTTCAGTGTCTCCATGTAAGGTGTGCTACACATGTCATAAGGTCAATACATCTTCAGGTGAAATTCACAATATATAGTCTGAAGTATAATGGCGTAGCCCTTACGATATTTATCTAATGACATTTTACATAATATAAACGCTTCTTTGTTGTGTCAAATCTAGACAAATTATTATCGATTATGTTCTAGCATCAATTTTATAATCTTTTACAATGAATATCTTTAAAATTAATTAAACAACTTCAACCCTAACTTAAGTTAGCTGTAACGTTATGACAAATTAGCATCTTTCAAGAAACTTTCTTGTGGAAAGTTTGATATTTCCTCATGCCTGTATCGTTGATCCAACCACATTTAGTCACAAAAGGTGATGGATTATTAAAGGCAAAGTTTGTGTCTGAGGTTGGTAAGAAAATGATTAATGCCCGTTCGTACCGTGTCAACCATGGTGCTATCTCCCTGTAAACACTATCCCACGGGAGGCCCGCCTTTTAAATGGGATGATCTACACAAGCCCTTGTCGTGTGATTTCAGAGCTCTCTGACCAGTACCTCCAGATCCGACAAAATTTATGAACCTCGGGTACCACAGGGTTAAAGAGCAGAGTCAGGTAAACTGAGACAGGAATGTTCATCATATACGTCATGTACAATGTTGGCCTGATGGTTAATTACTTCCCTTTGTGTCATCCCTTGGATCATATGGTATGTATATCTAAATCAAGTTGAAAGCACATGCCATTTGCGAGTCAAAATACAGACTGTATTCGTACATTTATTCAAATCTGCTTCAATGGAAACCTCACATAATGCGGAAAACTTATTATCTCACAAGACATCCTGATCTAGATAAAATAGTAACAAACACATATCACCAGACAAATGAATTAGTCCTTAATGTTGAAAAGGTCAGACAATTTGACCCCTTAATTCAGTTTTTCCCCTTTTGGCCTTTTTTAAAAACTTTATTTTAATTAGTTTGTCAGAGCACACCCGATAAGAGGGACTGATGTAGAGTTTCCCAAAACAATAAAAATCCATAAAAATAAAGCCCGTATGAAATACAGGCCACCACTTGTCACAGATAATGCAGTTAATAATCGTTTCAGTGCAGTACAAATTCCACTTAGGGAAATTGCTTAGTCAATTGGTACGAAAGCCTTAATGACCAAGTGACATTCCAGAACTCGACAGAACACAGCTAATTTAGGTTTCATGGCAAATGCCAGGAAAACGACACGTTGTTGTTTTAGTTCCCACCTGTCCATTGTCAATGTCCAATTTCCTTGGACAAGGCTTGTCATTTATGAATAATTCATAAGATAGTTCACTGTTGCAGTATTGGGAGGAACGATCTCCAAACCTTGTCTAGAATCTGATGAAGCGTAATGGCCTGCCATTTCTTGCCCTTGTCAGGTTTTCCATTGTAGTGCAAAGATTTTTGAAAGCGACATGGTTCTTTTAGTACAGATGAGTGGTGATAAATGTTTTCAAACAACAATAGGAAACACGTGACCCATGAAACAGCGGTTTGCAAAAAGAATTCTTGTACAACACCTTTCTTGGCGTTGTTTTCTTTTTGAATGTGACATATATATGTCTATCAGAAGTGGGCTTAGGAAATCGAAATAAACTGCTGAACATAAATTTGAAGGGTCGAATTACGACACGGGACTAGCACCTGGTGGCGACCACCAGGCGAGGAAGGGTCTCCTGGATGAACCTCAAAATGTCCTTTGGCAATGTGTTACTTTTACCCATTTAAACTATTTGAAAGTTCATCACTTCCTTTTTTACATCGTGTCAGCAATTCTATAACAGTTAAGAAAAAAAAATCGCCTAGTTTCCGCTGAATCCCTCCAGGAAATGGCATAGAAGTTTTCAAAGAAACCATTCTTTGGCATAAACGTTTTTGATACCCAGAATGCCCAATTTGTCTATTCGTAATCATTTCGTCGTTCAGGTACCGTACTGATTGATCATTCATGTAAAATACCATTAGTTAATTCAACACTTTTTCAATCATTGAATGCACCATTAAAGTAAATATGTCTGCATTTGACATATGCTATAATAGCAGTGTGCAAACAAAGTATAAATCTCCATAAATATTTATTATTATCACAACAGCAGAAACAGGCGTGATAGAATTTACCGGTACCGCATAAAATATGTTACCGAAGCACGAGATGTACAGGTCATTTCTGTTAATGAGTGGTAAATGTCGACATTTGTCAAGATGACTATGAATGGCCAGAGGATGTTATCCATACATAGAAATACAAGGAATAGAACCATAGATCTACCACAAAGAACAAAGTGCGGCTATTGACAGAGTATTGTGTAAAATATATCAAACAAATGATTTGTCATATTTTTACTCAAAGAATTGAATAATCAACCGTGACAAAATATGGGCATTTCTCAACATTTTCTATTATGTTACGATCTTAGTAACATTTTACATTTACATTAACAAAAAGGAACCCGTAGAATAATATGAGAATTTCCTGGAAGGTACGCAAAGTGCTTCGAGTTTCGAAGCAATCACGGTTCAAACCACCAAGTTCAGATAATAGTTCGCTTGCCGGCAACTAGTAACTGGATCGTCTTGATATCCGGCAGGATTATCTCAAGGAAATGTTCCCTAACAATTACCAGCTTCAGGCAACATCTCTCTAACACTTTAAAACTTTGAAGCGGTTGAAAATAGCTAAAACGCCCATTAAAGACTAAAATGCAATAGAGACATGATTATCGTAAAAGCAAAACCTAGGTTTGAAACATCGCTGCATGGCCAATCATTTACATCTGGTGGAATTTTAATTTGACACAAATGGTTTCCCTTTCCAAGACACGAGAATCTACATGTCGAATATTTGTCAAAGGCGATTACAAGATTACAATTCAAGTTCAGGAGAATAAAAGGCACACAGATACTTAGTATGGCTGTGCAAAACAGTCCATAAAAGTGCAACTCCATCTTTCTCATTCTTTCATCATATGCTTATCAATTTCAACGAAGGACACTGATTACTTTTAGCATAAAAACAGGAATAGCAGGATACATTTTCAGCTGGAGTAATTTCTTTCTTCCAATGATAAAATATGGAGCAAAAAAGTATTCTTTGGATGTTTAATAGCTTTGGAAATTCCAAGCCCAAGCATCAAGATATATGACCAGTGGAACTGATTGGGCCAATTCTTACACTAAATGTTCATCAATAATAAGACGTGATGAAAGCCAGGCAATTGCTTTCCCATGTTGATGACTTGTTCTATTAGGCGTTTGCTTATGGTTGTTGAAAGCCTACAACTCTAATGCCTTTCACTATTTCCGAGTATTTCGTAACAACTTGTTTCACCTCTGATCTGTTCCATCATTGAAGCTCCTTTTTGCTCACACAGGAATTCTCAAATGTGCCATAATACTTTCCTTTGTCCTTTGATAATGCAGAAAATGTTTTGACAACAGATAGATCTATCATTAGTATTCTGCAAAATTTTAATCTTTAATTTTTTTAACCTTGGTCAGCCTACCTAGACCTCGCCATTGGTGATAGTTCCTCAATCCAAAAACACATCAGTGACCCCACTTGCAGTACATCGACAGCTTGTTAAAAATTGCAACAAAATATCAAAGCATCACAAAAATATAATCTCTTTGAATTAATTGCGATTTGCATCCTTAAACAAAATTATTAGAACTCTATTTGCACGGACCAAAATGTCTTTCATAAATATGGCCTAATTTTGCTTGGTTTAACTGTCGGAACCTTTGGTAGTTATACATAAAGCTCTCTATCTGATAATGTTTAGAAAATAGCGTAATTTTTGTCAAGAGCTGACACTCCATTTTCGATCCAACTTTAGGGGGTTTATAAATTGTCCACGACCATTTATTGGTAAATGGCACGCCTCCACTGACACCATTCAGAAATTGGGGCCATTTTTTATTTTGGGTAATGATTGATATGGGGTACATTCCTCTACTACTCATGTGGAAATAACCTAAGAAAAGTATATAAATATAAATTTCATGTTTGTTTTTCCCCAATCTCCCACTGAGTTCCATGTTCTGCAAATGTCCACTCCAACCCAGGTCATGAACAGGGTTTTGAACAGTAGGATCTCAAATATTTCATTCAAAAGTGAACTTCCTCAATTCCCCTCCCCCAAATAGGAGCATAAACTGGGTAAGATGACTCCCACTAAAAATTCCACAACAGAACAACGTTCAGAAAAATTATCAGTCAAGTCTAATTAAGAATGTTGTTTTAACTGTTCATGCAAATTTGTGTAAAAAACGGCGATCTTTGTGAGAAACCAGTAAGTGGCATGTAAAACACATCTTTGGTATTATCTAAAGTTAATTGCAACAAGTGCAACTGGCTTACTCGGGCATTCAGCTGAAAATAGAGAGAATTTCAATTGTCAATGTATTTGAACACCCACAAAACACATGAAATGTGGTGTAGCCTAAGCTTCATGAATTCCAAACTTCAAGTGTGGTCAGAAAGTAGTTGTTTAAATTTACCTGAAATCTGATGTTTTGCATAAAGGATAAAGATGTGTCAGCAGGGATTATGCTTGTAGAATGCGATCACAGTTATGAGGGATTGTTAGTCTCTGCAAGGAGACTATCTGTGATGCACTCACTACTACTGGGTGGATATTTTTTTGGTCAAATTTTACCCATCTACTGGGT
>JBCAUG010690318.1:0-13586 GCA_038406175.1 Haplosyllis leylae | reverse complement strand
AGCCCAGAATGCCACAGGGTGGTGGATCTTTAATGGACTTAAAAATACCCTTGTTCACACGGAAAGATGAGAAAGACACAGATTTTAAGGAAAAAGCCCAACGGTGGTCCCCACCATTACATGACCAATGATGAATCTTCAATGTTTCGAAGCTTTCACCCTCCAACAATGAGTAAAACATATCAAAATAGGGCTGAATCATCAAATTCCTCATTATCACCCATAGACTTGCTGGTTGCTGGGGGCAACAATTGGTAACCAAGCATGACCAATGATGCATCTTCAATGTTCTGAAGCTTTCCCCCTCCAACAATGAGTAAAACACCTAAAAATATTGCTGAATCATGAATTCCTTATTATCATCCATTAACTTACTGGTTGTTAGGTGCAACAATTGGTAACCAAGGATGAATAATGGTAAATCTTCAATGTTCTGAAGCTTTTCCCCTCCAACAATGAGTAAAACACCTCAAAATATGGCTGGATCATCAAATTTTTTATTTTGATTGGCAGCCATTTTTAATAATTCAAGATGGCTGCCATATGAGATCCAATATGTCTGCCAATGCTCCCTGCCACCTTTCTTTAAATTTGAAGATTTCCAAACTTTCCAAGTTTTCCGATGTTCATTTCCCCCCACCACATTGCATGTTACCGTGCACATTAATTACAGTGTACTGTAGCTCTACATGACTCAGGTGTATGTGCACAGCTCCCCTTCACCTTCCAAAAAAGTGACCGAAAAACGGTCTGTCAACCACATAGGTAGCTCTGACGAGCCACCAATAACTTTCATTCTTCACAATTTTAGAAGGCTGTGATTTAAGGTAACAAAATTAGTAGTTGACAGATATGTCAATTTTGTGTAGCGAGTTGTTTTAC
The DNA here is from genome assembly GCA_038406175.1 of Haplosyllis leylae. Classification (NCBI taxonomy): domain Eukaryota; kingdom Metazoa; phylum Annelida; class Polychaeta; order Phyllodocida; family Syllidae; genus Haplosyllis; species Haplosyllis leylae. The sequence continues at coordinate 12,704 of JBCAUG010690318.1, read as the reverse complement.
GAAAATGTCGTTTGTGGCTGAAACATCAGTGCTGTAAAAAATAATTTTGATTGGATCGTTTGTTGGCGCCCTCTCCCGGCTGGTTACCCTCTCTATGAGAACCGTGGATCCGCAACTACACTGATCCGTAATAAGAAGCGGCTGGCACCGTGGTCAGATTTCACGCGCGTATCACTTTATGTAGCAATAAAACTTTATGTTACCATGGTGATGGGAGTCACGACGATCGTGTTGTAGAGATGTAACCGGACCCGACGCTGCGCTGCGCTGTGAGGAGGAGGAGGCACCGCCCTGTAAACCGTCCCGTCCACCTGAACACAGCAGTCCCAGCCCCGTCCCAGGTCTCACTGGCGCTACGTTACCTGACGTTACAGAACGTTACGATACGTGTCTCACCGGCGTTACGTTACATTACGATAGGAACGTTAAGTGTCATGGATTAAATAACGCTGTTTGACCACTAACGGACAGACGACGGAGGTAGAACTGCCGCGGGACAGGTAGGGATCCGGTGACTCGTGTTTTTCCTATTTTGCGTCAGATTCGTTTAATTAGATGAATTCAACTAGAACCAGTCAAGCATGACTGAAGTCCATTGCAAGGTTTTCTGTGTCCCTCACTCACAGTTGACACTTTGGTTTAGTGGTTAGCAAGCCTGACTGTTGATCAGTAGATACGTGGTTCAAACCTCACAAAAGTATTTTTAAAAGTACACTATTTTTTGTTATCTAATTAGATGAATTTTAAATTCAAAATAGGAAAACGTCGATTACTCCTGTCAATTGTCCTCGCTCTTCTTGGGATTTATGTTGTGGTTTCTTCATCAATATCTGTGAGTAACGGAAAAGTTGGTCACTCAGCGGTTTGTGTTAGTCATACCACTCGTTCCGATGAGGAAGACTTTTGACGTGGAGCATCGCCGAAATTAAAAGATGTCAATGTCGTTGTAGTCATTTCTGTGTAATGTGATGTTAATTGACGCAGAAAGTGCTTCCATGTTAAAGAACAGTGGAGTTTTCCCTACATGTTTTTCGTTGAAGTCAGTACCTTGATTTGAATCAGACCAATTAGTCCGTTCGTGTCCAGGTTGTTTGTGATCAGGAAGTAAAGGTGAAAAGTTTTCAAATCCACTACAGTCACACACAGCTTTCAGCTTTGATTTAATTGTGTGGCTTCTGACAAATGAGGAAATCGCAGGAATTGACGCAGAAAGTGCTTCCATGTTAAAGAACAGTCGAGTTTTCCCACATGTTTTTCCTTGAATTCAGTGACAAACAAAAAATTAAAAATCAAAAAGATTGCTGTACTGTATTTGAACCAACTACCTCTTATGCAAGAGACAGAGATGATACCACTGAGACACAGGTAACAGGGAAGATCCTTAAATTAAACCCAATTCATGCGTCAGTGATTTCTCAGATTAACTGAATTCGCTGAATTGATTGAATTAAGTGAAAGTTCTGCTCCATTTAGGGAAAACCCCAGTGAAGTTGACCCATCAATACAGCTTGTCACGGATGGAATTTGGCTTTACAAAACTTTTTTGCACTTAATGGACGTTGAAGTGACCAGTAGGTTGCAGCATTGAAAAGAAATTGTGATACATTGCATGTTTAAGTGGTGGTCAAGTTGGTAATTATGGCTTAAAAATTGTGGATATTGCCACCATAATAGTCTTTACAGTGCCATCAACTTTTGTAAAGCAAAATTCCATCTGATCGAGTTTTCCTACAATTTAACATTTTCTGCGAAATGATGGCAGAATCCTGCCAGCATCAATCTTTATCAAAATTCAGCTGCTGATTAATTACTTTTACATTTGGACTGGACTTGTTGAATAATGCCGAATCAATGTCTTTGTCTACCGAATGGTCTCTTCTGTTTTTGAGATACTGTATATCTCCCAAGGAAACCAAACATTAAGTTGAAAAAGGCGAAATGTAGCAAAGTCAGTACCTTGATTTGAATCCGACCAATTATTCTGTTCGTGTCCAGGTTGTTTGAGATCAGGAAGTAAAGGTGGAAAGTTTTCAAATCCACTATAGCCACACGCAGCTTTCAGCTTTAATTTAATTGTATGGCTTCTGACAAATGAGGAAGTCGCAAGAAATCGTGATTGCTAGCTCTAATCAACAAATTAAGTTGTCCTTTGGCAGCCGGTCTTTTGTTTGTAAACAGCTAAAACAATATCAAAGACAGGAAAACGGCAATGTAGTCTATTCTGTGGGAAACGGCATCATGATAGGGCTGAGCCAGTACTGCCAGTGCTGTGTCCCCAGATGGATGTCATTCGAGTTTTTCACAAAGTAACCAAAATTGGCAATAATTGGTGGCTCGTCAGAGCTACCTATGTGTTTTGACGGGCTGTTTTTTGGTCACTTTTTTTTTGGAAGGTGGTGGGGAGCTGTGCGCATACACATGAGTCACGTACAGCTACCGTACACCATACACAGTAATTAACATGTGAGAGTCACTCACGTGTGGAGGGGACATTCACATGTGGGAGTTACTCATGTGTGTCACGTAAGCTACCATACATAGTAATTAACATGTGGGAGTTACTCACATTTGGAGGGGACATACACATGTGGGAGTTACTCACATGTGGAAGGGACATTCACATGTGAGAGTTACTCATGTGTGGAAGGGACATTCATGTCTGAGAGTTCAGTTCTCATGTGTCACGTACAGCAACTGTACACGGTAAGTAACACATGGGAGCTACTCATGTGTGTCACATACAGCTACCATACACGGTAATTAATATGTGGGAAATTTTCATGTGTGGAGGGACATTCATGTGTGTGAGTTACTCATGTGTGGAGGGGACATTCACGTGTGGGGAGTTACTCATGTGTGGAGGGGACATTCACATGTGAGAGTTACTCACATGTGGAAGGGACATTCATGTGTGAGTTACTCATGTGTGGAAGGGACATTCATGTGTGAGTTATTCATGTGTGGAATGGACATTCTTGTGTCAGAGTTCAGGGACATTCACGTGTGGGAGTTACTCACGTGTGGAGAGGACATGCACGTGTGGGACAAGCAACCAAAGTGAAATTCTTCACTCCCTGATATTTCTAATATTGACAACAGAGGCTTTACCACATGAAAACAAAAAGATAAAATGTTACCCCAAAACCCATTTAGATCTGATGCTCTTATCTGTTTCGTGTGAATCCAGAAAGGTATGAGAGTACAAACTAATATGGAATTCATTTCATCTGAGCTGAATGTGAAGCATTTGAATCGAGCTAAATACATGGACGATTCCTGGAAGGGAACTGGTCGAACTTTGCAGCTTAGCATGGAAGATGACCTTATAAAACACAAAATGAAGTCACCGCCATGCCTTGTCAGTTGAGTCAGAAATTCTGGAGAAGTAAACTTATGGAAATGATTTGAATTGGACCTGTGCAATAATAATAAATGGTCACGAAGTAAAAACTGAAAAGTTTGTATCCGCCTTGTGCCATTACTGTTGCGGGTTCCTATCTGTGTGAAAAGCTTGTTTTCCGCTGCAGCTTCGTTTTGGATTCAATTCAAGTTTTCCACTATATTAAAGTATCGTATATCCATGAATAATTAATAATCCTGCTGCTGTTGTATCAAATAGAAGTTTTCACAAATTCTCTACAATACAAAAATGTCAATATCCCCAAATTTATTATTATCTGGATAAGCATTCAACCTTAGATCCAATGATGGTCAGTGTTGTGAGTTCAAATCCTACTGGAGGCAATATTTTAAACTTTTCGAACTTCTTCATGCAAATTCAGGCTTAAAATGTAAATGAAATCTTATCATGAAAAACTCAATTTCACGTACGATTTGAGGATCTCCTTCTCTTGTCATGAGCCACACACCTATAAAATTGCACATTTTAAGCTCCTAAAAGCCGCCACTGAAATTAATACTTTACGTGTACTTCAATCATAAAGGAAGAAGTTCAACGATACTTGTCATTTATCCCTGGAAGCGGATATCACCGGAAGTAAATGTGACCGGAAGCGGGGACCACAAAACAAGAATTCTACCCAAGCTAGCGGAGGACAAGTGTGTGATGATTTTAAGTTAGCTTTATTCCATGGCACTTACAAACTAAACCCTGTTTCATTCAGGTCATGCACTGAAATCTCTCAACTCAACATTTGCGAAGTTTTTGGTTGCCGCTAGCTCCTCTGTGCATAGCAAATCTCGTTACAAAATAGGTAAGGAATAAACAGTCCCCGGTCCACTGAAATATGGGACTTTGGGATTTTGCCAGTTTTGAACTCCTAACTTTAACATTTGTGTGGGGGTTGTTTTGATTTAGTGATTGGTAAGACGCGGAGATCATTTTGAGCCCCAGGGCGGCGGCGCCTCGTTACGCTTAGTTTGTGCAGATGAAAAGATAGTCCACACCGTAAGAAAACGTCATCAGAATTTTCTGTCATCTCCGGAAAGTTTGTTCAGGGTGTGCAACGTTGTAGCCACACGGAATCTCAATGTCCACGTGACGTAACTTCGTATCCACATTGACTTCTTCCACTATGTTACAATTGAAACAGTTGAGTAGGATTTCAACGGCTGAAGAAACAGTTCCGGAATTAACGTTCAATATTTTGAACCTGAGAATCCTCTGAAACTGAGCTGCTTCCAGCTTCTGTCCACAAGAAGGCTGCTTCAGGCCCATCCCCTCCTTCCCCAAGATAAACGTTTCAAATAGCTTTAACTTTCAAACGTGTGAAAAGATACTCACCCACAAATGTGATACTGACTCACAAGTCAGTGATTGTTCTGCACGATCTCTACGTGTTATTACTGACTAGTAATCTGGTTTTACTGACAATACACAGGTACAACATGTTTTATCATGTAGTTTGAGACTTATTTCATTACAAATACCGAATATATTCATTTCAATTGCCTCCTGTGTGCTTGAGGAATGACTTTACTTGTGTATATGCTTCTCATGTAAAGTAAATTTATTTTAATGTCAGTTATTTTATGTCCATTACATTTTGTTCCATTGTTTCAGCATGACGGACGTGGAGATGAAGGAAGACGCACCGGAAGTGCAGCTGAGTGTGAACCTGATGGAGGATGCGCGCGCACACCTCAGCTTCCTGAAGGAGATCGTGGAACACCCCGAAATGTTCGACGAGAGGAAACTCAGAAACGGTAATTAAAACATGTAAACCATTCTTCAGACTAGTTCTGTCAATCAAATAAAATCCATTTCTTTCCGTGTTTTTTCGCATAACGACTGTGACAAAAGAATTCAAATCAACCTCATCACTAAAGTTAACATTTCGCTTGTATTGTGGCAAATCACTGATCTTATGTTGAGATTGATGACCAAATTCCAAGTCAAATCGAATCCATAAAAATAAACCAGCAGCAGAATAAATCAAAATACCAATGAAATACAAAGGTGAAATTCCGGTTTTTTAACTGCTCTGGGACAGGCGTGTGGAGATACCAGGAGTTGTGGCTCCCCCTGGCGGCAGCGAGGGAACGAGAAGACATAGAACCGCCGCTAGATGTCCACTGGATGTGGTAAACCACAGCATCTTGCTTCCTTTAACAATTATGATTTTCGGACATGACATCATTGCAAATTATCCTATCAATCTATTCCCACATTTCTGTTCTGTTCCCGTACTTCCGGTCTATTTCTTATACTTCAGTTCTAATTACTCAGGTACTTGCACATGCTCAAACCGATAAACTATTGGGATGACTGCATGGAGCTCCAGTCAAAGGTTCCGGACCACTTGTTCCACCACCTCTCCCTGAGCAGGAACTCTGTGCGAGAGAGAACCAAGTTATTGTGGGAGAAGAGACACTCCAAGTGAGTACAGGGTGAGATGGGTGAGAACCAAGATCTGTGAAGAAGAAATAAAAAATCGAAACACATCAGGTTGACATGATTTTAGTGAATTTGATCACAAACTATTGGATATTTTACGTCTCCGTTTTACACAGGGAGGATTTCGAGTCGTCGACGGCGCAGCACGGGAACTACGAGTCGAGTCTGACGTACATCATCAGCGGCGCCCGCGGTCAGAGACAGGTCATCTACCAGATGAGTCTCCCTCACTACACAGATTCCAAGTTCCTCACCAGAGCCACAGAAAGGTGAGTCATCTTTCAGATGAGTTCCCCCCTCCGCCCAACTACATGGGTCCCAAGTAACTTTAGGTGGTTTTGATGTAGATGACATGGACGAGTATTATTTTGTCTGTGTTTTAGATATAAACATTACCTACGGATGAAGAAGGCCAATCCTGCGAGTAACCTGCGCGCGAGCGACTTCGGGTGAGTGCTTTCCTGTGTTGTTCTCCTGAATCAGTCAAAAGATCTCAACAGTAATTTATTTTTCATACTCGGAAAATTATATGACCTTGTAGTTCCACGGCCCTGGCATACCCTGATATTACTTCAAGGATTCTGATTTTGTAGCTATGACGTGGAGTTAATGCTGCGCACGCACATGCTGCGTCCGTACGCCTACAAACAGGACATCTGCGCCTTGTTCGGAGGAATCAAAGACTTCGGCTTTACCAAGTAAGTTCAGAACCTGAGAGCGTCGTTCATGAGAGAACTGAAAATCACAATTCTCTTTTCTGTGTGTTAACTTTGAATAACTTAAATTCCAAAAAAAAGAAAGAGTTCTTCTTTGGACATGCTTATGGTTGTACATTTTAGGACCCCGGCCACACCGACCCTGTCGCTGATCCTGATGGGGCAGCCCGGGCTGTGTCCTCCCGAGAAGAAATCTCACATCATCGGCAAGTTCCCAGACCATGTTCCAGGTGAGTTCCCAGACCATGTACTGGTGAGTTCTCAGACCATGTGCCAGGTGAGTTCCCAGACCTTGTACCAGGTGAGTTCTCAGAACATGTGCCAGGTGAGTTCCCAGACCATGTACCAGGTGAGTTCCCAGACCATGTACCAGGTGAGTTCTTAGACCATGTGCCAAGTGAGTTCTCAGACCATGTGCCAGGTGAGTTCCCAGACCATGTGCCAGGTGAGTTCCCAGACCATGTACCAGGTAAGTTCTCAGACCATGTGCCAGGTAAGTTCCCAGACCATGGGCCAGGTGAGTTCCCAGACCATGTACCAGGTGAGTTCCCAAACCATGTGCCAGGTGAGTTCCCAGACCATCTGCCAGGTGAGTTCCCAGTGTTATATCCAGATTCCAGAGTCTATTCAAAATTATATTTAATAAATCTATGTGAAAAGAAAGAAACTGTTTGTTGTTCAATTTTAAATGTTTTATTTTCTCAGCATACAATTCTAAGTACTATTTCTCTCTATGAAGTACACACATCAACTGGTAAAGCAGTGCAGACTCCTTTCTTTTGTGAAGCTGCACTTTGCTTCCCAGTAAAGCTGCTGACATCTGCAGCTTAAACCTTAAACTATCAGTACATGTAGGCTTTATTTGGCTAATATAACACATGATCGTGTTGAACATCTATTTTGAGAAACTGGACGAATTTACTTACGTAGATGTTCAAACTTACACATTATCTGATATTTGGGGGTATTATTCTTTTTATTGATGAAGTGTTCTGATATGATGTTGTCACACAAAGCTTTTTGAATAAATATCTGTTCTTTTGATTTATTTTCTCAGGAGATATAGGTGGGGTACTTGGTCTTACTTTCGGAGCCAGTATCTTAACTTTAATGGAGTTGATGGAGTTCACTCTGGCTACGTTACTGACGACCTGTGCTTGTGTTTGTTTCTCCAAGAAGAAACTAAACAACGTCGTTCCATGTTAAACAAGTACCCCCAGACTGTAAGTGAGAAAAGGGCAAAACATAGTGAATTATTCTGTCTGCTATGTTTCTCAAATAAGTGTTTTGAAGGATTGAGTTCAAATACCCTGTACATCCAATTTTGACTTTGCAATGATACTTTACTGATATGAAAAAAACTTGAAACAGTTATTATAAGAAAACTATATAATTTCTGAGTCAGTCACTATGCAAGTTCAATTACTATCTGCTAAAGAAAGACATTATCTCATCCCTAGTAAAGAGTTGAAAGGAGCTTGAATCAGTCTATGCCATTCTTTTTTCTGTTTAGGACAATTCTGATTAATTCAGACGATAACCTGATGATTTCGTTAAATGTAATTATTTTTAACTTTCAGAACTGAATAATACGATTATATCCCTCGACATGCACAGAGGACAGTGAGCAGTATGACAAAGATGCATGATTATCAGTCAAAATTACAGAACTACTAGAGGTCACTAAAAACCTGAAGTTGCGGATATATTGAAAACATCGCTGAGAATTCTCATGATTTCGCTGCGTTGTTTTAATAAAGTGAAACAATGTAACAACCGGAATAAAACGTATTTAAAAAAAAAATATATATATAGGACATATATATTTTTTATATATATATATATTTTTTTTTTTTAAATACGTTTTATTCAAAATCTGTTCAGATATATATAAATCTGTTCAGATATATATATATATATATATATATATCTGAACAGATTTCGACTTTTCACTAACGTCTGATGTACTTCGACACGTAAACATTTAGTGTGGGTGCACACACTTTGGAATGACTTGACTGCTGTCGGACATCAATGGCGGATCCAGGATTTCGAGCAGGGAGATTCACCAATCCTTCAAGGTGAGACACCAAAGGAGCCGGCATGTGTTCAGGGCGCCTTAGTTCTACAATCTAACATAAGAACTGATACTATTACCTTTCGACTAAATTTTTTGTTTGAAAGGGAAAACAGACAGCTTGGAAAGGGTGGTTTCAGTTCATTGCACAATCTTATTTGAGTGTGTCGTCATAATGAACAATCTATTTTGGTCAAAATGAACGGGTACGTACGCAAAGCTTCGCTCACATACAAAGTGGCTTGACTCACCTGAAAGCTGTGTATAAAATTTATTACTTTGCACTTTCAGAGTGAATTCTCCATCTGTAGCAGCTTCATCTGCAACATTGAATTGGCATATATGTAGCACAATTATCGTGATTGATTATTTGTGCAAGAGTAAGATTATATTTACAAAAATCTTGACTCTGATTTGTTGCTAAGCGCTGACTCATGCATCGTTTGAAAGAACTTTAGTACTTTTATCAGTTTTATCTACAAAAAGCCCAGTGTTCAACAGTTGGCAAAATGGATCCACTGAATTTGAAATTTATGGATAGGTTCGAAATGCCTTTGGGCATGTAAGACCTGCCTTTTGAACACCGCTGGTGATCTACAGCGAGTCTCTAAAGGTATGAACAAATTGCATGAAATTGGCTCAGGTTCTGAACAAAAAAGTATTCTTTGGAGTTTTAGAAATTCAGGGGAAATTTTTTTCTACGCTTTATCAAGAAGTTTCTAGACTCCTTGGCCAAATACTACATAGCATTGTTTATGCAATTTTGAGTTCACGTAAGTGAGCATAATATGATGAGGGCAAGTAGAATGGTTATTGTTACATCAGCTCAGTATTGGCTAAACCAATATGTTATCTTCTGTTGCAAATTGTTAATTATGAAACGAAAAGCACCTGCAGAAGTTTGTTAACAAAACATAGAACTCCTTTCCTTATTGATATAACATAACTACTGACTGTAATTGCCCAATTCCTTTCGAGTACCCTTCTTATTACAAGCACACCATAAATCAAAGTTTGGAAAAGTTCCTTCTAGTGGAGCTAATTGCCATTTCAGATTGCTTACAGTACGTCAAAAGTGGATCGAAGGAAACTTCAATTGAGCATAGCTTTTCTAAAATACTGAATATGTCTTTATCCGATGATCTGCCCGAACTTCAATATGACAAGGAGAAAAAGAAGACTGTTGTTGATTTGAATAAGTTTGCGACGTGCACCACTCTCCACGGCGCAAAGCATCTTTCCGCAAATTACGAAGCTTACACTGGCTTCAGAGGAATGAAGAAAAGGTTAAGATAATCATTTATCATTGGTAAAGGCACTGAATACAGTTTAAATAAGTTAAAAGGGAAAATCTGTGTTGTGGAACACTCCGAAGAAGGTTCAAACAATTCGACCTTTTCGTGATCATAAGTTCTTATTTGGTTTTGAATATTGCTGTGGTCATCTGTGAGAAAAAATCTGTTTGGAAGAATAAGTAAATGACCAATACATTTATCATAAAAAAACACATACATGCAATGATATCCGCGTTGTGTTTGATTTTATCTACTTTTCAGGATGACTGTCAGTGACGGATCCAGGATTTCTCAGACGGGGGGGGGGGCAATTTGCAGCTTCAACATGTAAAACCACCCTTCCGATCACAATTACATTTATGTTATCTCGATTCTTTTCAGACTGTTGTGGAGTTTCATACTGATGATGAATATTGTCCTTCTGATTGTTTTCATAAATACGATTGTTACCAAACTAACCCAGCCCGATATTACAACCAAAGTAGCGATCTCTTGGAGAAATGAAGCTCACTTTCCAGCAGTAACAATATGTAATCTTAATCAGTTCAAGGTTAGAAAATTATATTCAACAACGACTTCTATTTAAAAAGTACAGCTTGTGACAGATCCCTTCTCACACGAGGGGAGCAAATCCATAACCGACCAATAGGGGGAGATCGGTTCTTTGGCTATTGTTTTTCTTGGGAACCTTCAAAATTAGGAAAATGGTCAAGTAAGATGTCCTCTAATCCCCTTGCCTCCATCACTGACTGACCCTGTTCACCAAAATGGCATCTTGTTCTTGTTCAAAAACAAACTGGCTCATTTGTGTTGATTGTGAAACAAAATTCCTATGAATTCCTGGACTCCTGTCAGGTAATGTAAAGCCTCGTTTACATGGTGCGATTTGAATGCGATTACTTTACATCGAAGTTGCGATGCCATTGTTGCAATCGCATCATGTCAACACATACTCTCTATCACATACAACCCATTTGATATGATAAATCGCAGTCGCAATCGCACAGTGTGAACGAGCCTTTACATATGGTCCTTCAGGTTTTTAATAGGTCTATGTCATCCAGGAGGAAATGTCCTGTTAAATTTCACAACGTACATTCGCTGATAACTGTGAGGAAATGCCTAAATCAGGCAGATGAATAATTTAATGTTCGCTAATTGTTTTCCATCCCTTTTATCTTAGCGATCATTTGCAAACGAGTCTGTCCATCTGAGAAGAGTTCTAAGTGAATGGTATCCTCAGTTTATCCCTTACTTTTTTCCAAACAACCAAGACTGGACTGATGCCTTTAACAACATCGATCTAAGAAAACTTGACATATTGGATCTTTTCCGCAGAGCCGCACATTCAATGGAGGTAATGTTTGTACATTCTTTGATCAATGAAAGTAAACGTAAAAATAGGAATGTCTGTGTGTAGGTCCATAAATATTCCTTGACACTCGGCATCTGAGTCTTCAGATGATCAGTGCGACATATTAACAATTTTACAATCCATGTTTGCCTGGAATTTAAGGACCTAGGGAACTAATTTACAGTATTAAAATTTACTGAACAGCAGATGGAATCTCACCCCGAAAAAATATTGGACTTTGGGATTTCACCAGTTTTGGACTCGGCAACAAAAGTTAGGTCAACACCTCCACCCTCCCGACCACTGACCGCTTGTTACATTTTAGGAAAGTCTTGTTATCAGTTGGCAAGACTCTACTTCAACTCATCGAGTCAGGCCACGAGATTTCCAACCAGTATTCACAGAGATGGGACTGTGTTATACTTTCTATGATGCCAACTGGACAGTTTATTCTTCTGGTATTAACAGTGGACTGACCCTGTACATCAACCCCAAAACCTCCGAATACTACTTTGCAGCAGATGGTTTTCATGGTCACTTGGGCATAAAGGTAAGAAACCACACAAGATAAGTTACGCCGAATTAAATTTAAACGAAATTTAAGTGGAGTACAGCGAATGCGATTTTGAAATTACTGAATGGTAGTAAAATAGTCAATTTAAGGTACATTGCGAACAATAGACTAGATTTATTAAGAATAAGGTTCATGTAGTAATGCACTGCCATTTCTTGTCAGGTGTACGTACATGATACGTGGTATCCCCCACAGCCGAAAAAGTTTGGTAAAGGAATTTCTCCTGGAAGAGAGGCAACAGTTTCAATGAGAAGAAATAAGGTACCAGGCGATAAGAGCTGCTCGTGAAACGTCATCACCAACAGTGGCAGATTTAGGGGTCGCAGAAAACGCCTCCACCCACTCTGGGCCAACTGTTTCTTTTCTTGCCGTTTTGGTGAAAAAATAGATTTGTACTTCCTCATCTGAGAAATCCTGAATCCGCCACTGCCCAGCCTACAACGACATTCATTGGACATTTAAGATTCTCCAGCCATAAATTTCATCACATTATTATTACATCAGTATTCTATCAGGATCTGATCAATTTCAGGCATCAAATACTTAAATTCGACTTGTCATATGCAAGAATTAGTTCCACAAAGTGAAATCATACTGAACACCAACAGGTCCATACAAAATCATGCGAATATTTGTTTGGAGTTGCATTTCATAGCTACTAAACTATTTTGTGTGATTTCCTCATCTTAATAAATTATCTTGTACGGATATTTCTTTGGCAATTACTGGTATATCCAGATAGGACTGAAAACGTCGTGTTTAACCAATTGCTGAGTTGACATCTCGAGTTCAGAGTTTCACCAAGAGTTTAGTACTTACGCTATCCGCTAG
>JBCAUG010690207.1:0-13586 GCA_038406175.1 Haplosyllis leylae | reverse complement strand
ACCATCAACCCCCCCCCCCCACCCCCCCAAAATTGAAGTGTGTGGAGCATCTTTCGGAGACTAAACCTTTGACCGCGTACGGTCAACATTCTCGTTTTTGATTGCGGATGGTGATTTGTAAAGATACGTTTACGTGGGACGAAAATGAACGTGAAAGGGTGGCAACGATGAAAGAAAATTTCGTTTTTCCGTTCGCTATCTCTCAGCTTAAATTAAAGTCCTGTTCACAGTTAAAACGATACCGAACTCGAAAAAATGGGTCGATTGTCCATTTAAAGATTAGCAGTTTGCGACATCGGTTTCGCATTCAGAATCGCAATCACACACTGTATACGAGCCTTAAGACTCTGGGATCTTGGGTGGTCGATCTGTCTGTCAACATCGTGTTCATTTGTTGAGGAAAGCTTCCCCGGATATCTCGTGATTTGTAACGAAGTTTCAGCAGTGGTTTTGTAACATGACATGTCCTTCACAAAGCATGTCAGTATAATCTTCCAATAAACTATGACTATTTCAGGGGAAAACTTTTCATGTCTCGTAAATTAAAGTTTTCATCAAACCCAGCCATTACATTTGTTCAATTGGACAAGACATATTCCAAAGTGCCCAAAACTTTTGGGGATTGAACTGAGGATCTCTTGACTTTCAAGTCCACTGCCGTATCAATTCAACTTTGATCGACTTTCACTAATTAAACAAGGGTATCAAAGTGTAACTTTTTGTTGAAATTTCGTGTGATTTTTGCTGGCTCGTTTAGAGTCAGCATAGTGATTGAGATGGGGGGGGGCACGGAGGATTTGGGGGATATGCCTTGGCACTTTTATGATAAATAGGCCTACTTTAGGCTCCAGTAATTGGTGGGAATTAGTTTTACACAGAATACCGTCATGACGTCATACATGCCGTTCAACGTTCAACGACACAACGTCATATTATATCTCTAGCACTCCGTTCCTGAACGGCACCATCCCCAACACCCCCCCCCCCCCGGTATGGATCCAACACTGCACCACGGACAGGCAGACACCGTCCGAACTAAAGGTATCACCAGATTTCGGGATGGACTATTGATCACGCGTATTGGCAGAATAAAACGTCGTTTGCCAGATCTATCAGACTCTTGTCCTTATCTCCGCCGGACTGTGGGATATTCATTCTGACATAATCAACTCGGGAACTTTTTTCTTTCTCTCCACATTAAGATGATCCCTGTACAATCATTCCGCCCGAACTAGATCTACTTTTTTCGATCACAGTTTATTCTCCCGATGTTAATAATCTTCAACAGATTTTCCGGCTGAAAAAAACATAGAAATTCTCAGTGCTGCGTTTGCTGCCACATACTGACAGAAATTATTTTCCTTCTCTGGGTCGTTCAGTTCAAATGAATTTCTAAAGGTTCATCTACACCGAATAAAGGCGAACGCGAAAACGACATTGCCTCCAGAAGGGATGTAAGCAAACTAAATATTGAGCGCCCAGAAACGTTAAAGAGAATTTTCGAATCTGTGTTAGCTTCCCCAAAATCTAAATTAACCCTTAGGGCCCCAACAACACTGGGTTGTTTACCCATTATTTTAAGAAAATGTTAACAATACTGAAACATGACCTCGAGTGTCCAGTCTTTGTGAAAATATGGCCTCGGGGCTTTCGGGACAAGCGGAAAAAATACAAGGAAACGTGAACAATATAATTCGCTACCGTTTTCACAATTCTTCAGTGTAAGCAGACCATAAGCTGTGGAATCGTTTCTTTCGTCACTCTGTAGTTTAGTAGTGCAGGGTATTTATTTTACCCCTCCACGATAATTAATCGCAAAGATTAGTGAGAGATTAGAACCGTGAGAGATTTATACATGAGAGATCCAGAGATCACAACACTTGCTCTATTGTTTACATCCAGAATCACGTGTGTTTGTTTGTCTTCTGCTCAACACGTGTGTTTGTCTACTTCCGGTGTGTGGCACTCATTTCCGGTTTTATCATGATCAGAGAACACTTCTGGTGATCTGAAAATCAGCTGTTTGTAATGTATCTAATTTTCCTCTCTGTACAGTCGATTAATGCTCTTCATTTCCTCTTTCCAGTATTTTCCAGGTTGAAGACATTGAAAAGAATTCAGATGATCAGCCTCACTTGAATTTGAGCTGCTTTTGATAAAAGAAGTTCTTCTGAAGAGGTTTTCTTTGTTTGAAAAAATTTCGATGTTGACTGGACAAAAAAAACTCGTGTTGGCAAGTTAGTGGTTTCAACTAGTTCACTTGGAAGTGAAAAGGCACAGAATATTCATGTGATGAACTTCTTTCCAATAAATTGTTCATTGTGTTTCTGCAAACATTTTGTACAAATGCAGCTTGAATTCTTGCTATCCACCTTTCCCTACTTTCCGCATTTTCTAACAAAAAAAATTTCATCTACAGGGATGAGAGATGATTTCGAACACCGACGGAATTTAACATCACCATCTTTCAGCGTCTCTCTTGCCACACTCTGCGTCTAACCACTCTCGTTTTTTTTCTCATAATCTCTCGCTTCTAATCTCGCTCACTAAGTTGTCTACATCAGATAAAACAGACATTAAAGCTGAAGTATACGAGTTTTATCTGAACACATTTCCGGACCTGTTTTCCCTTCTCTGCTCTTTATGGCTTCCGGGTTTTGTAGGCTCTTTTTTTTTTCCACCATAAAAGTTGAGTCGGTAAAGAACTCTTGACAAAGCCTGGACTCGAATTCCGCCGACTACTGCCTGAAGAAGCATGTGGGTAACGGGATTCGTTGCCATGTTGGTTTTCAAGAAATCAGAGGAGATTATCCTGCACAACCCAAGATTATATTTGTATAAAGTCCCAATTCACTGTCTATATTTCTTATTCTGTCATTCTCAGTTTATTCAAACCAATTAAAATCAGCAAAAAATGACGTTGGGTCACTGACCCAATTGGTGGCACGTGCAAAATGATGTCCTGGCAGCATTCTGTGTAAACAAATTCCAACCAATGACTGCAGCTTAAAGTAGGCCTGCCTAATTATCATAAAACTGCCAGAGGCTTGGGACAGGATGTTAAGAGTCCCTCGAAGTAACCAATAAGGTGACTCTACGAGCCACTAATATGTCCTCCGCACACTTTCAAGGATAGTTACTCGTCATTGACGCTTCTGAAAAGGCTTCATCTAATACCAAGTTTGGCAGATTCTTATCTCTACTTGCACAATATTTAGGTCTGTTTACACTTTCCGATGTCGTCACCGTCACTGTCCCCGTCATCATCAAAGTTTATCATCGATACAGTTACCAGGTGTCGCACCAGGGGTGAATCTGAGGATCACACAGACTTTGAAACCCAGGGCAGACGTCACCAGAAGTCCAAGACACGGGTATCAGTGGCCCCACGAAAAGGACTTATGTCCTCCAATAAAGTTCATCATTGTGCTAATGCTGACGGATACATTGATGGGCAGAATTGGTTCCAGACCAGTTCTGCCTGTCACGGTTTATACACTGATAAAACGTTTGACGTCGACGTTGACGGTGACGGTGTCGGAACGTGTAAACAGACCTTTACGGCTGAACACAAAAAGGGATATTCGTATCAATTTCAAAAAATTCAATCAATTTCTTTGATCTACTTTATTTATGCGTTGTTGTGCTTGAAAGAAAGATTAAAATGTGTAAAATTCACACTACTGTTCTGACTTCCTGTTCAAATATTCAGTACTATATTACTGAATTTAATATGGCTTAAAAACTGGAATGTTACAGTTCAGCAGGTGCCATATTTGTAAGGGTTTTGAGGCTGAATAGAATTAGTAAAGCAACACTGAAGACTTCAGAGACAAACATTTTAATATTTGGTAATTTGTACAATTTTGATACTTGTTGAGGTAAAAATAAATGTCCCAAAAGAGAAATTAACCTGATCAACGTTTAACCAGAAAGTAATACCATTTTCTTGAATGGTCCATGTAAAACGGAGGAGCGAGGAAACAAAACGTAACAGGCAGCAAACAATTGTTTCATTCCCCTTTTTTCACTACTGAAGATTCTCCAATTCAACTGTCAATCATTTCTGACGTGAAATAATTTCTGCTGCGTGTGACCCAATTTCCAAGACAAGAGACTTTTCTAATCGTGACGTTTCTATTAAAAGTCTCGGAAAAAGAAAGAGAAAGAAGTCTCCATCAACCCACTCGTTTATGTTTTTCTACAGATGTGACACATTTCTGGTTTCCATAGAAATATAATTAAATGTCAGTTATATTACTGAGGTAATAATTGTAATGGAGTTTCAGGCGCGAAATTGTGTTGTTGGGGGTGGAGGGGGGTGAGGGTAGGGATGGAAGTGGGTTGGGGGGGGGGGGTAAACAGGTAAGTTGAATTTTAAAATAGAAAAGGCCTGAGGAGATGTTTTTCAGAATAAATAACAACCGAGTCTTATCTTGTATTTCGAGCGGCCACCTTGCTTTGTAAATATGCATTATATTTTTCAAAAATGGATACAAGTAATCCTTTTTATTTTGGAACACGCAGTGAATATCTTAAATATTATAAGATATTAAAAATACTGAAACATGTTTCCACATGTGATGGATTTTTAAGTTTTGTAAAACTTGGCACCTTGATCTTTATCCGAATTTCAACTTAATGTTACTCATCCAGACAGAGAAGTTCAGGTGAATTCTCAAGTTCCGCGTTGAAAAAGCGTTCTTAATAAAGCAAATGAAGCACAATATCTGACTAAGTAATTTTTAAAATGCAATCACTATTCTCTGCTAAAGACGCAAAAAACCCCAGACTCTAGACTCTTTCGTCATTTATCTTCAAATTTGAAACGAAGGACGGAGGACCTGCTTGCCTGATTCTATCCATCTATCTTTATTAACCTTCAGCTTGCAGCTCTTCTAAGTCATTATCTGAACCCCATCTCTCTCCTTGTAGAGTTGGGGTGGTTTTCTCTCTGTATCTGGTCATCTTCCATTACCAACCTCAAACCTTGGGTACAAAACATTACCGCTGAAAATCTCAATCTAAATGGATAAAAACCGCATCTAAAGGCCACATCTAGAAACGAAGTCTTAAGACCCATTCACATGCTACAACTGTGGAAGCCATTGGCCGATGTTGGCGGTGGGTATAAGGCATGCGCCCCTCTCTCCGCCAAAATGTCTTCATTTGCATGCGGTTTTCGGAAAAATATGGTCAAGTAGTAGTTTGGCGCACCCCCCCCCCCCAGGCCCCCTTGGCAAATCCTCGACCCGCCACTGCAAGCGAAAATTTGTAGGTGAAAAAGATGTCGCCATCGCATAGTGTGAACGATGTCTTAAGCTTTATTTATACAAGACAAAACCAAACGCGAAAACGACGTCGCTTTCCGACGAATCTTCAGGATATTTAACTTTCGCTTTCGCGTTCGCAGTGTGTGAAATGACCCTCGTAGTGTAAGACCAGGAAGCCTTAAGTTGTAACACTCAATCAATTTGTTAAGTTTTTCGCTTGAAAGGCTCAGTAACACAAGGAATCCTGTCAAGTTCCTCCGAATAGATCTCTGTACAATGACAGCTCCTAGGCTACAGTGGTTAGGGTTCACAATAGTTCACCAAACAAACGAATAATCGGCTAACCGATTCCAGCCGATTCTATCCACAATGACGGTTCTAAATCTGCAGCGGTCAGAGCTTATAACCGTGCTTCAAAAACAAATAGTCGGCCAACCGATTCCCACCGACTTTCTTTTCCATCATGAAAGCTCCATCGTTACATCGTTTAGATCTCACAACCGTGTACCCCATGACCGATTATTCGAAAACCGATGACAACTTATTCTCTTGACAATGAAACCTTGAGTCACTCTGCAATGTTGGTTCCAAGGCAGGTAACAAGTCAGTAGGTATGGCGCTAGGAATTATCACCGATCGTGTACGTAGTACGACGGGAGGTTATGTTTTCACACCTGTCTGTTCACAGGGGGGGAAGGGAGGAGGGTACTCCAGTCTCTGGCCCTGGTCCTTTCCCGGGGGAAGGGGAGGGTACGCCTCTTCCGACCATGCAGGGTGATTTACGTATGGAAAGAATGATTAGAGGGATCCACACTGGCTTTGAAAACCAGGATTTTCATACCACCAGAAGTCCTGAACAGGGGAACGGTGGTCTCACAAAAAAGACTTGTGCCCTCCAAAATAGCTGCCAAAAATCAACAGTCAAAATATTAGTTCTAAATTAAAAGAGTTTTTCACTTAACGCGAACTATTCACATTCGGCAATTGGTTGAACCTTCAACAAATCAGTGATTAGATTACATGTAGCTCTTAAACGTAATGAGCGCGGGTAATATTGTAAGAGGTCTTTTTATTGGACGCGGTAACCTGGTAACGCAGTTGTGTCCAGACGCAGGAATCTGACCCGAAGTGCCTCATTAAAAAGAATCTCTTCAGATACTTTGTTAGTGGCAAGTTTGGTCGATAGCATTTCTACAAGTCAGAGTAGATTTCTTCAAACATCTTCAGGTTTTGGGCGAACAGCACAGATTGCTGTACTGTAATGTCTGATTGGGTTTCTAAGTCCCAAGGAAAAAAGTCTTTTGAAAGGAAACTGGTAGTTGTGAGTTATTGTAAGAAAATTGTAATTGCCATGCGCGACAGAGAAGAAATCTGCTCGTTATGAGTGAGTTCATTCAGTGGGACACAGTGCGGAGAAACGGACAAAATACTCACTCTCACAGCACTTTTTACAAAACTGATGGCCCCACAGTTTCTCGGGCACGCAGAATTATACTGGAATAACTCTTAAAAATGCTAACAGCGGTGAATGGGAAGGGCCTTGAGACGTTGTGCGGGCCGGGGCGGAACGTTTCCCTTGGCCTTGTGAATAGCGGTGTCACCGATTCATGTATCTTCATCATTCGTTTCTGGTTCTGTCAATCTGTTTTTCTCCTTCTTTCTTTCCATCACGCTTTCATTCTGTGCCTTCCGTAACAGAATCATTCTCCCAGATGTTTTCGATTCACGCTGCAGCCGGTAAAGCCTTGTTCACACCGAGAGAAAGCGAACGTGAAAGCGCAATCGCTTAAATGGATAGAAATACTTCAATGCTGGACTGTCCCACCAAGTGCAGGTGATTTTGTACAGAACACCAGGGGTTTCGTTAAGAATTTTGAGCCACTTGGACGACATCTGAAATCTACTCATCCGCGTTGAAATCCACTTGTCCACAATTAGGAATAAATGAAACAGTTTAATTAGAGCAATTTGTGGGTATTTTCTTTTTTCCTGCTTTCAGTTAAAATCCATCTTTTTGTACAAGAAAATTTATCTTACAATTTTTTTTTATCTTTCCACTCAATTCTTGGATATATTTTACTCAAAAAATTATGCTTGAAGAAATAAATGTATTTTGCTTCCAGTTTCGTTCTCAACATAAAAACTGACAAAAAAATTCCAAAAATTGTTACATGTTTGTGTGGGCGAGTGGTTTCCAAAATCCACTCATCCACACTGATTTTAACATGTTTGTGGACGAGTAAACGAGTGTTAACGAATTACACTGATGATTGTACACGCATTTTCAAGTATAATCGTTTTCGCTTTCACGTTTTGGCTTCGTTCACTTTAAGCAAGGCTTAAGAAGACTATGTCAACGACCCAGTTCTACTTACGATGAAACATCCATTACCGAGAATAGAAGGAGAGATACACTGAATGGATTCCCTGTTCTCCATACGGAATGGAAGCAGATTATACAATACAAACGGGTAAATCACTGTCCGAATTAACGCTCGTAATCGTAGAGTTTGTACACACAGACAGATAGCGAAGGCGATGCTCGTTCACGCTGTGTGTTTTTTTTCCTGATTGCGACTGCGTTTCTTGCAGCAGAAAATGGATTATACAGAGGTCAGTGGAAGTGTTCATACCTTGCGTTTACTATGGACTTTTGTGTGTGATTGTGACATCACAGATGAACAGGTTAAACGCCCATTCTGTGCAATTGTGACCGAGCCTTTAATCTGCCACAATAGTTTTAATAATTTGAACGATGGTAAGCAGTGAACGTCGTTAAGAACCGCACGTTACGTGATGGCGGTGAAAACGTCGAAGTTCACCATCACGTGAAAACGATTCAATCAACCTTGACAATGTCGCTTTCCCAGGCACATTCGCATGAGAGTTGGCTCGGTGTGTATGAACCCGAAAGGTACAGAGAGGTACGAGTGTCCCTAGTTTCGTCCTGCCAATTCTCGGTGCATTTTATCCTGTCGTCTTTCGTTACGTTTCATCCTGCCGTTTCTCGTTATGTTCCACCTTGTCGTTTCTCGTTGCCTTTTGTTCTGTCATCTTTGATAACGTTTCTCTTGTCGTCTCTTGTTACATTTTGAACTGTCGTCTTTTATTACGTTTCATCATGTCGTCTTTCACTGTTCGTTTGGTCCCTTTCGACTGCTGTTCTTTGTCTGTTTGTAGAGTCGTGTGAGAGAATCGAAGGGACAGAGTTCAAGCCACAGTCACTGCACACAACTCTGACCTTTCAAAAAAGTCGCACAATGGGTGTAAACCGGAAGTCGCACTCCGGAAGGTCACATTTTATTAACTTCCGGTTCCGGAAAAAGCTATCTGGACAGACCGGAAGTCGCAGACCGTTTCTGGTCGCAATACCAAAATGACCAGCAAAGTTGTGTGGAAATTACTGGATATGTGATGAGGAAAATGTGTACAAACTCACCGGATATATCTAACAGAACGACTACAAATCCAAGAAACATCTACAAATCCACCGCCTGTGTCCCATAGAATGACTACAAATCTAAGGGACATGTCCACAAAATATCAACAAATCCACTGGATGTGTCCCATAGAATGACTACATTTACAAGTCCACCGGATTATCTAATAGAATGACTACAAATCCAAGGGACATGTCCACGAAACATCAACAAATCCACTGGATGTGTCCAATAGAATGACTACAAATCCATGGGAAATGTCCATCTACAAATCCACCGCATGTGTCCCATAGAATGACCACAAATTCAAGGGATATGTCCATCTACAAATCCATGGCAGGAGGACAAAACTGGAGACTTCTGCAAAACTTCTGCTTCAGAACCTAACGTGTCCTGATTTGAAGCGAGCAGCGTTCTGAGACTGGTTCCCCCAGAAATGAACGCAGTATTGAACATAAGAATGGGGTCAATGAAGACTCTCCATTCCTGACTGAATTTCCCTGAATGAATTGAACCACTGACATTAAGGGACATTAGGAACACAGTCGTCAAGGGATACAGAGCAGTTAAGAGCAATGGGTTTGAGCACTGAGCTCGGTTAGTAATGGCATTTCGCCCCCACTTTCATGTGGAGCTCTCGAAGATTTTTACCGCCCGCGTACGTAGTACGACGAAAGGTAATAGTTTTACACCTGTCTGTCTGTCAACCAGGGGGAGGGTACCCGAGCCAGGTCCAGCTGGGGGGGGGGGGGTGCCCAAGCCAGGTCCAGCTGGGGGTACCCCTGCCGGGGGTTCCCCAGTCAGGCAGGTACCCCAGCTGGGTACCCCCTGGAAATTTTTTTTAAAAATTTTTTTTTGGGGGGGGGGGGACATAGGTCCCCCGGGATAGGTTTGCTACGTGGCGGGCGGTATACCTCTTGCGTTCACGCAGGAGGACTTTCTTGTTTAAATATATTTTAAACTCAAGGAGTGTCGGATCTATGATCTCCCAGAAGTGGGGTCGGGGAAGAGCGCCTACATATTATTTTGGCAGTTTTCCGGAAAAGAATTACATGCAAATGAAAAAAAAATGGGCTGAGATAAACAAGCTTCAGCCAGGAGAAGAAAGTGCCTTTCTTTGAAAAATATTTCTGCCATTGAAAATAATGTTAAATAGTTCGGTTAAAACGAGCACTGCTCACAACGAACACTATTCTGAAAGGCTTTGTGCCTTTCTACTTGTTGTAAGAACATGAACGAAAGCACCATGTCTGACAAACTGGTATTCCTGTAAGAAAGCAGAATGTCTGACAATAGTCTGGTATTCCAGTAAGAAAGCAGAATGTCTGACAAACTGGTATTCCTGTAAGAAAGCAGCATGTCTGACAAACTGGTATTCCTGCAAGAAAGCACCATGTCTGACAAACTGGTATTCCAGTAAGAAAGCACCATGTCTGACAAACTGGTATTCCTGTAAGAAAGCAGCATTTCTGACAATAGTAGGGTATTCCAGTAAGAAAGCAGAATGTCTAACAAACTGGTATTCCTGTAAGAAAGCAGCATGTCTGACAAACTGGTATTCCTGTAAGAAAGCAGCATGTCTGACAATAGTCTGATATTCCAGTAAGAAAGCAGCATGTCTGACAAACTGGTATTCCTGTAAGAAAGCACCTTCCTGGATTTGACAAGGATTTTCTTCCGTATGTTGAATCGCCTTTATAGATAGTCACCCTGTAATAAATCGATTTCCGCCACAGGAACGATTCACAAAAGAGATTCCCGATCAACACCTGAGATGTTCTTATCACCTGAGATTCCCCGTCAACACCTGAGATGTTCTTATCACCTGAGATTCCCGGATGAGCTCAGCACACGATGAATACTTTATCATTTCATCACTTCGCCACATTCACCAGGAATTACACGTAAATTGGAGCCAAACACAGAGATAGATGCGTTACCCTGTGAGTATAAGGGTTTATTCACACCAAGCGAAGGCGGGAGCCAAGGCGATAAAGATCAAAGAAAAATCAAAGAATAAACGACAAACATCAAAGAAAATTTTCGGTTTCTCTTACGTTTTCGCTCGGTGTGAACGGGTCTTTAATTGGAGCCAAAGACAAGAGATAGTCGAAGCTACATTTACGCTGTCGGTGAGCGAAAGCGAAGGCGAACGGAACATCGCTTTCGTTCTGTGTGAACCCTTAGGATCGACTTACAATTTACGATTCCGACCTGGCGAACTTGTGGTACCATGGGCAGACTATTTACTGAATAACATGTCGCTTTCGCAAGTCATCTTTGCAATCGTTCACAGTAAATGTACACTTAGGCATCAAGGCCCGTTCACATTGTACGATTGCGACTGCGATTCCTCTTATCACAACAAATGGGTTGTACAGGAGTCAATGGAAGTGTTCACACTGTGTGACTGAGACAGCACCACCAGCTCCTATACAGCCCATTATAAGCAAAAACAAATCACAGTCGCAAATCGCACAGTGTGAACTGGCCATAAATCTATAACTCGTAAAGCGATTGCGAAAGTTGAATCATCCAAAAAAACCAGATTCTTAGCAAATCTAATGCAGCTTATTGACGGCAAACATCAAAGAAATATTTCGTTTTCGCTCTCGACAACGCTCAGTGTGAACAAACCCGCAGCAGTACGGCGAAGGAGAGATCCTCACTACATGACCTACATTTACATCCAACAAGCTGCTGTAACAACAAACATGCTCATCACCATAGAGACTGTGTAAGTAAATCTGTGATCATCACTCATCAAAAAACAACACCTCTTCATCTTCCACGTCTGAACTACATGTAACATTCTGTACGAAAACTATTCAATTGCCAAGATGGTTTAGATACAAGCTACGTGACCACAATATATGTGACGTGACGTGAAAAACATCTGGAGCAATATACCGTGTACGTCTACGTTCTTGTCAAGTGACTGCTAAACCTCTCTAATACAAATAAAAAACCACGAAAAGTTCCTCAAAGCGTAACCATTGACAACAGTGAAGTTTAGATGTACGTTACAAGAGCACCTTTTATAAGACGTGTAAAATTACGTCAGATAAAAAGTTGCCCACGTAACTTACGTGCACATAAACCTCCCTATTGTACGTATCTCAATGATAGGCAGATTGAGGTGTGCGTTACCTGAGCATATTTTTACGTGACGAATGAAACTGCAATGTTCTATCGTGACATTTACACGTTTTTAAAGAAGATGCTCGCGTGACGCAGACCTAAACCTCACTACTGATTCTAATAAACGTAGCATTTACCTCTCTCAGATTTCCGTAACTGGTAGACTCTGTCCTTCAGTCTTGTTGCCATATCTGTGGCTTCATTAACTCCTGAACAACATCAGTAATTAATCCAAAACGGAGAAGGTTTTCATCCAACTAAATTGCACGTAAAACCGGTCACATTCTCACAGCGCGAACTTTTGATGATCCGTAACTTAGCACGGAGCATTTGGCTAATTCCAACACAGATTCACTGTGAAATGACCCTTCAAGTATTAGTCACACTCGCCAATGACTAATCTGATTGACAAAGCATTATTATCCAAATTGGCGACAGCTTGAGCTTATTCAATAACACAGAGATATATGATAATCCAACATGTAAATATCTAAACGTAACAGGGCTTCATCATCCTCATTCTTTCTCCTTCTTCTCCTGCAGTAGGTTCTGCAGGGAGTAGGAGGTGCAGGCAGTGCAGTCAGTCAGTGCCTGCTGTACGTTTAGCCTACTTAACTCGCTCTCTCACTGCCTGCAAGTGCAGCAGCACTCCTGCTGTACCCCTCCTCCTTCCTTCTAGTCTCAGCTGTTACTGCAGACTGCCCTGCAGGCAATCACTGCTCTATTTCACTTCACTACCTTCTGCGTGGCCAGAAGGGTGCGAAAGGAGAAAACAGTCAGGAGTGGACACATCGATACGCCAATAAACCGATGTGACGCTGCGTTCTTTGACGTTACGTTCTTTGACGTTACGTTGACGCTTCGTCCCCGTATTATCAGTTGAAAGTCTTTCGACAGAATGGTCGAGTACTTGATGTTTAAATGTAACGTCAATATTGAAGTTTAAAATTGAAAACCGACGTTTACTTTTTCGATGAGCACCAAATTGCGACTGACGACAAACATCAAAGGAACGTTTCGCTTTCACAATCGCTCAGTGTAGGTGTAAATGAACCCTTTAGGATCTGTTCACACTGAACGACTCCGTCACCGTAACGTTGATGAGCGGCACCTTTGATCTTTTTGACCGACCTTATGACAGGTAGAATGGGTTGCACACCCATTTTACCCATCAACATAAAATGTGTTATTGTGACGGTGATGGTCGTTCAGTGTGAACATACCTTTAGTGCTCCTGACATTGAACAGCGGTAAACTTAGCGAACAAGTCTCGCTTGGTGTGAACAGTGTATAAGAGTGCGAACCTATGAAAAACGACTTGTTTTCTCATTCGCTCACTGTAAACGAGCCTTAACACTCTGACCTCCTCCTTACCCGCTACAACTCACAACATCCTGTCAGTAAAATGCAAAGCACTCGTTCAGCTGCTCCAAATCACTTCCACAGATGATGACTGCCTCACCGGTAAAATATTTACCGAATCCTCACGTGACCTTGACCCAATGAATCCAGTGAGCCAAACTCATTTTTAAAAACAAGCTCACATGGGAGGCAAAAAAAATCCTCGGGAAAGGTTCCATAATGCTGTACCCTTCCCACGGAAAGCTCTTTGGCAAAGACTTTGCTTTTACCCTCCCCATCCAGTGCCATAGTCTATAGAGAGGACCTAATGTTTGTGTATTTTACTCAAACGGTGGCACCGTTCAGGAACGCCCATCATGTATGAGGAATG
>JBCAUG010690096.1:0-13586 GCA_038406175.1 Haplosyllis leylae | reverse complement strand
TTTAATGATTTTTCAAATGTGAAATGGTGCATGAAACAAACTTCAGTTTAAGGTCTGACAAGTAGCACATGCCTCTGGCCTATCTGGATAACACGCCACCACTTTCCCAAATTTCGGGACAAAAAGCCAACTAACCGCTAAGATGTCTCAAACGAGCCTCCAATGAAAGTTAATTAATATTTACATTTTAACAATTAAACTGAATGTAAAGTTTAATGCATTTGGACAATTCCAATAGTGAGTTGAAGTCTTATATGGCGGCGCGTGAGCTATGACTTTGGAGGGAAGGGGGAATAAAATGCTTGCAAATATACCTCCTGGAGGCCAATTTTATTATTCAACTGAAGTTTGAACTGCAAATGTGCATTACTATTGTCCACAATTTGTACTATATTTTGTTCATTCTGTCACGTGGGTATGACGACCTGTGAATGAAACTTCACGCTGTGATTTTAAGAAGTTTATATAAGCCGAGTTATTGTAAAAAATAAACATTTTCTTGAAATTTCTGCTTGTCAGTGTAAATGCTCCGTCAAATTTGCTGAAACAAAGTGTAAACTAACCATAATGAGGCGTAAGTACCTTTTGCGCAATAACAAACCCGCGTTGCAGTTCAGGAGAAGTTTGGATTCCCGCGAAAAGTGTCTTGTACTCATCTTTTCTGAAAACAATTCATCATACATGGACTGTGACTCTTCCCGCGAAAAGTGTCTTGTACTCATCTTTTCTGAAAACAATTCATCATACATGGACTGTGACTCTTCCCGTCTATCAACAATTTAGTTTTCAGTTTGATCTGCGTAACTTCAACATCTCAAATACTTTTTGCAGAATGGAAATATTACATAAACCTAAATACATTGAAATTTGCAAGGAACATCAGAAAGAAAATGTCTACTTTTGCGAAACTTGCCAAAAGCCGACTTGCTGTATTTGCGATCTGAAAGAACATCGTAAACATGATGTGAATCTTCTGAAAGAGAAACGAGAAAATGAAATTAAAACTTTACTGGAGCAAATAAAGTCGACAAGGGTTAAGTCTGAAGAACAAAAAGAAAAATTGCTAACAATGAAGAAGGAAGTTACTGCACAAAATACAACATGTGTAAAAAAGTTACAAAAAGACCGAGATGAAATTATTGCTTTGATTCATGATAAGTTTGAAAGGCAAATCCGACTTGTTAGTGAGTCCATGAGTTGTGCCAATGGAATGATCGACTCGAAAGTACATACTATTGACAAAAATCTTCAAACACTGACAAGTTTGGCTGATACGTCAAATCAGACTCTCAAAGAAATCAACACTAGATTATCTTTAACCAAAGAAATGGAGAAAGCACAACTGAACAACGTCAGGTTGAGTGTTTGTTTTCATGAGAAATGCAGGGAAAATATCGTAAACGAGGCAAGAACCTTATGTCAGAAAATATGCGTGGTTTCAAGTGTTCAAAGAATCATCCATGAACAGGCTTCTGCAAAAAGAGTTACTAACTGTAATTCAAATCCCGCATGGGCACATCACTGGACGGGAAGCAATCAAAGAAGCCAACAAGGTATTCGTGTCGTGGTGATGCGCAGTCATAGTTACCGCCGGCGTACGAAGTACGACGGGAAGGTAATATTTTCAGTTTGTCTGTCTATTCACCAGGAGGGAGGGGTGGAAGGGAGCCAGGACTAGGGTATCCCCGCCCACCTCTGCCTTGCCTCCCCTGGCCAGAACCAGGAGAGGGTACCCCTCCCCTCCCCTGGCCAGGACCAGGACATGACACCCCATGTCCCTACCCTGCCCCTTCCTCCCGACCAGGACAGGGTACCCCCCTACCCAGGCAGGAAATGCCAGGGACTTGATACGGCATGGGCGGTACGTCTCTTGCAGTTTCACGCAGGACGACTTTCTTGTTAAATTTTGTATTCCGTTTTGGTTTTGTCGCTTTCTAAGCAAGTGGAATTTGATGAGTGTGAATGAACAGCAAGTAAAAAAAAAAGGATTTAATTACAATGGGATACCCAAGTAGATCTACAAGGAAGAAAAAATAATGAATGTTTATTGTATTATGTTTCAAATATAATTGTTCTCTTATGCTTTTACCTGGGAAGTCGTTTTGGAAATAGATGGCCTGTTTGGGCCAGTGGAAGGCAAATTTAGGAGACTCGGATCCAATTAAGTTGCCCAGATTGAATACATTCAGGAAAAACACATAGAGTGATAAACTTTTTGTGCTTAAAACAGTAATTACTTCCAATTCCTATTTATTAAATTAAGCTGATATGAATATGTCCAAGGGGTCTCAGATCAAGTTTACAGAACTTTTGATGGTCAATCTAAACCATCAGCTGGTGTTTTGGGTCAAATCCGTTTGCCATGTGCCAATGATGTAGTGAAAGCAACATGTCTTTTTGACTGTAGAATATGACCTTCCTACCGTGATCATTTGATGAAGAAATAAAAAAGTAGTTGACTACTCTCAGGAGTGACTATAAATATTATACCTTTGTCTTCTCAAGGAAATAGACTCACGGAGTGCGAATCACGGTTGCAAGAACGTCGAAGTACAAAAGCTGTTGGAATTAGAACAGTGGACACTGCTGCTCGAAACTCTCTTGAAGCTGTAGATCATGGTAACTATTATGTTGCCACATTTTACATAATGACGACTCCCATTTCGACTCAGCGTAAACTTGCACCCGAGATCTCTGTCTGGGATACCTCGTAAATAAATATGGTGACGGAGGAATAAGTCAGATCATCTTCCTTCTTAGTCATCATGTATGACTAAGTAAATTAAAATTATGACAATACGATTTCTATAATAAACAGTAAAATCATCCGCACTTTGAAATATAGTCACAATAATCTACAACATTGCAAAGGACAGTAAACTAAAGCTAGTTCCAAGACATGATTTACCTAATTTCTGGCAAGTTCTGGTTTTTCTTCGTAAATCTCATTTTTAGAAAAAAATGTGTATTTTAGGAAAAACTGAAGAAATTTCAAATAATGATCTGGATCCAAATCAGAATTGCATAGTTATTGAGCCTCTTGAAGAAGATACCGCAGAAGGTGACTGGAAAGGAAGTGATGATGATGCTGACAAGGAGTGTCCACCGCCAAAGAAAAAGTATCGAGCCGAAACTAATGGGATGGACAAGAGCAATAGCAACTTCAATGTCAGTCATACTCCTAAAGGGAATGTTGCGAACTATTCAGTCGTTGTTATAGCTTATCTATTTAAATATACTAGTAAGTATGAATAAATAGTTTGGCACAAACAGAATTCAAGTAAAAGAAGCCTTCCAAATTCGTAACTTTAATTTGGGGTGTTCTCTATTCAGGGAATTTTGGCACCCTGGGGTGTGCTTTATTTGGCTTAATTTGTCAAAACTTCCCGAATCGAGCACAACTATATCAGTACAATTGAAGATTATGTTTTCACAGGTGTCTGATAATAATCATGGTGGAGGGAGGTACCCTGCCCAGGAGGTGGGTGAGTACCCTGTCCTGGTCACCCTGCCTGCAAAGGGGAAGGAGGGTACAGTGAGCCCATCTAGCCCATACCCTTCCCCCAGTTAAGTCTATTCTGTCTGGGGTGGGGGTGGTATGGTCATACAGTCATATCTGGACCATATCCAACTCCGCGGACAGACCAGACTAGCTCATGGGGAGGAGGCGCTGTACAATCAGCCCTTCTGGACCATATCCCCTCAACTAGGTCAGGTCGGGGGTAATGTTAATATGAGGCCTTTCTTGTTTTTATAATTTCTGAATTTTCAGTTACTTGCACCCTTTCAACACGAATGAAGTCTGTGGTGGACATAGTTGCGCTTGACAATGAGGACAGTGTTGTTGTCATTGGTTGTGCACGAGGGACGCTGGCCGATACTCTCATAAAGTATGATATGAACACCGGAAGAGAACTTCAATGCACCAACGTGGTCGAGTCGCCAAACAGCTTGACTCAGACGAAATGTTGCCAAAGATTTTGCTTGGCACTACTTAATTCGTAAGTTGGAAACCTAACATATGAGTTTTGCCAAAATGTAACAGAAATTGGGTGAATTTAGCGAATTCAGGGAATCGGATAAATCACTAAAGCATGAATTAGGATCCATTTAAACATCCTTTCTGTTAACTGTACCTTTCTTGTGCTGTGCTAGTATGCTGGTTTCTTACACAAGAGATTGCAGGGGGTTTTTTTTGGGAAAAAATGTACAAATTCTGTAGATTCTTCGGAATTCATTTTGGGAAAACTCGTATTACGTTTTACATGAGAATTTGACAGCATTGGTTACGTAGTGTCTCATCGAGTTTTGAGATAGATTCCTTCCTTATTACCAAAAAATAGTTTTAACTTTGACCCATTTCTCTCTTTCTTTGCAGAGGTACACAAAAGATTCAGTTTCGTGACCTGGCAGATTTGAAGAAAGTTATTGGAGAGTGTTGTTTGGCTCCAAGGAGACCTTCACGTTTCTGTAATATGTTTGGTTTAAATTCTGTGCTTCTCTATGTTGACGAATCGATGCACCAAGGACAGCTGAAACGTTTGGAATGCTACAAGGTCCCTAAGTCTCAAGG
Source organism: Haplosyllis leylae (assembly GCA_038406175.1). Taxonomy (NCBI): domain Eukaryota; kingdom Metazoa; phylum Annelida; class Polychaeta; order Phyllodocida; family Syllidae; genus Haplosyllis; species Haplosyllis leylae. The sequence goes on along the minus strand of JBCAUG010690096.1, from coordinate 9,013 downwards.
TGCTAATATAGGTGTCGTTGGACCCCGCGGAAAGACCATTTGGGACAGCATCTGTGTTGCCAATGGCAACAACGAACTTCTCTTTATCATGGCTGCTGGAATCACCAAACAAATTGAAGGCAAATATTTCAAAGAGGACAGTGAAATTTGTGCTGTCAGTAGCAACCGCCAAAGTCAAATAATTTGGAGCGCGAAGGGCAAACTAACGGGATCGGAGAAAGAGATGTGTGCCGAGTCTGTAACCAGCGATGAGCGTGGTCGAGTTTTCGTGTGCGACACCAATAATGACTGTGTTCACGTCTTCTCAGCAGAAAATGGCACGTATTTGAGATGCATGCTGAAAGGAGGACAATATCTAGGGAAACCACGATTAATACGATGGTGCAAACATCGGTCATCCTTGATTGTTGCTCATACTTATGGGTTTGGTTGCTCTTACCTTATAAGTGTAGTCAATGTAAAACAGTGAATATTTTATCACTCGCACTTTGCTATCGGACATGTTGTCGTTGATTTTAAAGTCAATTGCGGCTATGGACAAATTTGAGGAAAATATAAATATTTATTCACAAGTTAATTTTCACTCAGGTAGGGTAACTTCTCCAGGTTCTCTTCCGTTGTACGCTGAATTGACGGCATCATGTCCATCTGTTGTCGAAACAAGTTTGCAAGTTTGCTCTCTTTACTGCCAATAATGGGAAAAACAAATTTTTCTACGATAATTTAAACCATGTAGAAAACTTTATATTCTCCGCTGTAGATAAATTATTTAAAGAAATCATCTCTTTTCTAATTGTGATGGTACTTGGCGAGGATAAAGCGAAAGCGGAAAAATCACTGAGTTCACCAATAAGATAATTTGAATAATATTTATGAGGGTGAAGCTGACCAATCAGTATCAATCAGAAATGTTTGTCAAGTACCACCTGTAATTTTATCTCCAGTTATGCCCTTATTTATTTTCCAAAAGCACACTGTAATTAACGACATTTCAATTGAGTTACGAAAAGTTATATTGTAGTTGTGACAAAAGAAACTAGCGTTCAGTTCGTCAGAATGTGAAATTTAATTAGGAAAGATAATTTGGCACAGCTTTTTGGCCAAGTAACAAACCTGTTAATTTCTTCTTTATGATAGTAAGAAAATATTTGATTCTTTATATTCAGAACTCCTCTCCACAAATTGTACAAGAGGATGACTGTGGTCACTTTTTACATATTTTAAAAATGCTGTTGCTTCCTTTTAATGCTTAAAATTGTTATTGAAGTGATATTTTTATTCCATCAACCATTTACATTTTGTTTTGCAAAGCCGTTTCAAATGATAATCATGTTATTTGTGTAAATGTAAAGGTAATTTCCTCCGATATAGCTTCATTTATTTTGTGTAGTACTCATTTTGCTCTTTGATTTACAGCTAGTAATTTAATTAGCTAGTAATTCAATTACAGTTTGATAAATGTCTCAAAAAGTTAAATTCTGTATGAATTATTTAATTAAAGAGAATTTTTAGAAAAAAGCAGGCAGTTGTATATTCAGGTTTATATCATGAATTTTGGTTACAAATTGAATTGGTTGTATGAATTATCTTGGTTGATTGTCGGACTTTTGACCATTGCTGTTGTCCGTTGTTGTTGCAATTCTTTGTTAGTGACCAAATGGTGTTTGTATTCAGAGTTCTAATAATAATATATTTGTGTCGTTATTGTTGCAATTTTGAAGGTTTAAAAGTTATGCTTAAGGGGCAGATCAAGGATTCATTGTCTGGAGTAACTATATTCTGCGAAAATTTCCGGGAGAACCCACACAAAACCGAAAAAATTTAGTCTACAGAGGCCAAAGGCTTTTATCATATTTGAAATGGAAACACTGACCTTGTTGTGCATGTTTCAATGAAACTTGATCTCTAAAAGCATCTTTAAATGTCTAACGTTTTAGGAATTAAAGTATTTGTAGAAAAGTGTACTTATCACTGTTCGGAAATCTCAAGACACGAGCTGTAAAATGTTTTTACATTGTTTTATGTTTGACATGTCTCAATAAAAATCATCAGCTGCACAGATGTTTCAAGTTCACTTGAAGTGTGAAAATGTTCATATCAGTGTGCTCACGTTGGTTGTTTTTAGAAAAGAAAAGGCATCTTGGAACAAAAATGTTCTCAAATTGGTGGGGTTTTTCAGAAATTTGAGCAGACTTCAGGCATCCCCCGCCCCCTTCCCCGAACGCACCACTGACATCTATTGAAAATCAGATAGTGAAAGTTTCACCAGGTGACTGGCACCTCCCCCCGCCCCTTGCACCTCTCTAATAATAGTATTTGTACCCCTCATACCACTTGCACTCTTGCAAGAGGACAGTCAACTAGGTTCTTGGACCCCCACCTACCGAGAGTAAAGGTGCAAGGGAAATCTAAACCAGGTTTTTGGATCCCCATCACCCTGAATTGCAAAAAGTTCAATTACAGCATGAAGTACCGAGGTGCCCCCACCACCTGCAAGTAGAAGCAGCACCCCATATGCATTCATTAATCGGTAAATGCCATCTGTAGGTCCCCACCGTGGGCCCAATTTTTTGGGGCAAAGACCAAACCAACCACGAAGATGACCCTAACGACCCACCAAAAATCCCAGGGGGTTACTGGTTAAAATGTGTGTATAGCATGAGTGAGGTTTAGATAAAGCTTCATAAATTTCACAATAACCTCCTACTTTTATGTACAAGTTATAATGAAGTTTATCTGCATATACAGCATAGAACTTCTGGTTTCTCCAGCTGACTGCCCCCCCCCCCAACCAAAATCCGTATATTTTACTAGCTATGTGCGCACACAATATGCCTCGATAAAATCGAGGAGTGCTTTACTCACGTCAAGAATCCGCGCCCATTTTGACTTTTGTAAAAATTCATTCGCTTCTTATATTATTCCTCTAAGATGGCTGAGAAGATGGAAAGAAAGTGTGCGTACTGCCTTCAAGATATTGCAGAAATCAAAGGAAGTTCACCAAGGGTGGTGCCATGCTTCCACTATCTTTGTAAAACATGCGAGAGGCGATTGTGTGTGAATTATGATGAACCTTTCATTGCTGAAATGAAAGAAACAGTGGAATTTAGATGTTCACACTGCCCTCCAGAACATGACCTGAGACAAAGTGTTTTTACGTTTGTGAAGTCTGATTTGTGCACAGTCCATGGGAAAATGGCTGTTCTCTTCTGCAAAGAAGACGCCTGCGAAAAACCTATTTGTCAGAAATGTGTGGTCCAAGACCACCGAACCCACAACTTCGTGGATTTCGACGACGAAAGAGCTGAAAGATTTCTCGAACTCATGTCTAGCATTGAATCAGTCACGAAAAGGCTAGTGTATCGAAGGAAAAAAGCTCTAGAAATCATCAAGGCCAGGACGAAAGAAGAACATTCTGACACTCGAAAACCAAGTCTGGTCCAATTATTTCAAAGAACATTCCAATTCGCTGAATTCGACTGCGAAATGACTGAAAAAGCTGTTGAACTCTTGTCTGGTCATGTGTCAGACATGGTTCACCCGAGGGAAAGAGATCCAGGAATCAAAGCCAGAGCAAGGGGAAAGAAGACCAAGGCAGGTCCTAAAATATTACCTTCTGACCTGTTCTTCGTTTTGGATGAAGACACGAAAGGGGACTCGGCTGGAGAGAGCGACGCTGAGTACGGTTCGCTGAAGATCTGAGTAAATATCAGCCGGATGATGCTGATGGAATTTGTCTCATGTCTGAAATGGGGCTCTGGTCATTGAAGAATTATAAATTATTGGCAAATATGAGACCAACCTACAAACAAATTACAGATCTTCTCATGTCTACAAGGCACATAGAAATTATGTTTGGCGGAATTTTGGGCCAACGTGAAGAGCAGATTAAGTTGAAGGCATTGCAAGCTGCCGTGTCGCAAAAAATTTCAACATATGGTACGTTACAAATAGTTGTCTTTGGGTGATTGTTGCAGTTGGTCTGTGGAGAAAAAAAATGTGACAACAAAGTATTTTTCTGACATTACAAGTCATGGTAATGTAATAAAGGCAAAAAACTGATCTTTGTTAAATTGTCTTCTTTTCTCCAGGAACAATGACTGATTTCCCACAGGACTACAGAGAGGACGGAATAGCAAGTTTTAATTCTAAGAAAAAATTGAAGACCATTTGCGACAGATCAGAGGATGAAACAGACGAAAAGAATGAGTCATCACGGTTGGAAAAGAGCTTGGTGGAAGAGACCGTGAATGATGGGTTAGAAAAAAGTTTGAATGATGACGCAGACAATGATGACCCAGAAGATGATCTGGAAACTGTCTGTACCTGCTCAATTTGTTGTCCAGATGAAGAAGCAGATGAAGACAGAGAAAGTAGTTGTGAGGAAAATGAGGAATCAGTAGATAGGGACAGTGAGGGCAAGTCAGATGTAGGAGACAGTCACGTTGAAAGTGTTCAAGATGAGTTGGAGGACAGTTGTGAAGAAGAGGACACAGAAAGCAAGTCAGAAGATGAAGAAGAGGATGCGAATGAAGAGACAGCAAAGGATGGATCAAGAGAACGTTCTAATGAAGATTCAGACGCAGAAAGCAAGTCAGAAGAAGAGGAAGACAAGAATGAAGAGACAGCAAACGATGGATCAAGAGGAAGTTTCAATGAAGATTCAGATGACGATGAGCCAGAAGATGGATCAGATGACGAGGAAATTTCAGAAGATAGTAAAAGTGAGAGCAGGGAAAGCCAGTTAGTGGAGGACGAGAATGATCAGACAGCGAGCGACGGCTCGGAAGAACACTTGGATGAAAATACAGATGAGGACAACCAAGAAAATGGTTCAGACAGGAAAGACGAAGACGCACAAAGTGACTCTGAACGAAGTTTCATTCAAGGTACCGCCAAGGATCAGATCAAAGATGGTTTGGAAGAAGATGCAATTTCCGGAAAAAGTTGTACTGATGACGAGTCAAAAGATTCCACAAAGTACTTCGGTGAATCACAAAGCGACTCAAATGAAAGCACGGAAGTGGTTGACTCAGAAAGCAGTTCAGACAAAGAGACAGCAGAGATCGTGTCAAAAGACAGTTCTGATGAATTCTCAGATGCACCACCATCCAAGAAGGTACGCTTTGAGGTTACAGATGTGGAGACCTTGGACAGTCATGTAAATCCAAACCAAACTGCAATCACGATGGAAGATCTGCGTATTGCCCCAATAAAGACAAAGATAACTAAAGAAAAGGAGTATACCAGTAAGTGAAATACGTTCAGACAGAATTTGAATCAAATATCAAAACAAAATCTACAGAAGGATTTTTGAAACTATTTCATCGAATTAAAATGGTGTTCGTATTTTTGGCAGTTACCCATTCTTTCGAAGCATCCACAGACGAAATAGCAGATATGGTGCCCGTTACTGGTGGCGTCATCATCTCTACCTTGACAAGCAAACAGGACTCTGATAGCAGACTGCAGCATTACAACATCCGTAGCGGAAGAGAACTGTGGCGAACCACTCTGAAAGAATCCCCCTGGGGAATGTCTGTCATAACACTGGATGGAAAACCTTGCTTGGCTTTGTCCAACCCGTAAGTTTCAGATTGAGCTTGAAAAGTTCAGTGAAATTGACTTATTTTGTTGGAATATGCTGAGACCCAATGCAATTAAGTTTGTGGCAATCAAATGAAACTAACCGACTTAACTTTGAATATCACACAAATAAGATCTAATAAACTAAATTGTACCGATAGATAATATCTATTTTACTTGCAGGGAGAAGTTGGAAATAAAATTTCGGGATGTTTACAGTCACGAGGTCGCATATTCCTATTCCACCGCTCCTGTCCAGCCAGCAAGTACCTGTACGGTATCTTCTTCTATGCTCGCTTACTTTAGCAATTCGTCAGAACCACCCAAAATTCAATTGCTGGACTGCAGTAGGATACCTGTAGACCCCAGAGGAATGATTCAAACAAAAGGGAATGATGTACGGACCATGACTGCTGTTTCCATCGGAGGCCGCCAACTTCTCGTTACTGCTGGCAAAATCACCACTCAAGTCGTCGGAGGTGGAAATGCGATTTGTGCATATGATGTTAATTTGGGCAAATTGGCATGGATGGCAAAAGGAAAATTACACGGAATGGTAAAGGATCTGTGCCCTGACGCTCTAGCATCTGATGGGCAAGGTCATCTGTTTGTCTGCGACACCAACAATTCCTGTGTGCAGATGTTCTCTGCATTTGACGGCAGATACCTCGGGTATTTGCTCAGAGAAGGAGAGCAGTTTCTGTGTAAACCGAAGCTGATAAGATGGTGTCCTTACTCGTCATCAATTCTGTTGGTTCTCAAAGCTCAAGAAGAACCCTACCAAATTGTCGTTGTGAATGCACGCTAAAGAGACGCATTGGGGATTTTCAGAACTCCTTTCTTAGAAGCATAATTGATTGCTTTTTTATAATGAAACGTAACACGTACAACCTTTTGAATGTAAAAATAGTTAAATCACCTCTATTTTTTGAAATTGAAATAGAAGACACATCTGAGAAACTTCAATCCTTCAATTAGTAAGGGAATTTCTGCCGTTCATTGTTGTTTCTTGTACCCGAAATTTTTAAATAACTATTGGGAAAAAATATATTTGTTCGCGAACATGTAGTGAAAGAGGTTATTGGAGTGATATTAAGGTTTTCACTGACTTAGCATAAAAAAATTGTATATGTGTTTCGTTTTCACTAAATATTAGGAAAAGTCCACAAATCGTGATTTCAGAAGTTTGTGTTCAAAGAATTAATTTATTTGAGATTTTGTTTTGTTTGGAACAGAATGTTTTAGTTTGCAAATAGTCAACTCTTTTTTTGTATTAAATGGCAAATCTATATTTTAGATGGATTCCATGACTTATTTCTCACTTTCAATTCTCACTAATAATTTAGCCTTTGCAATTCAATTGGGATCTAATTCTTTAACATAAAATGATATAATTCATTATATTTTCCTTTTATTACCTTGTTGTTCAGACTTTCAAATTTACGTTGAAAGATATTTAGAGTAATGCCATTTTAAATTTCTGTTTGTCATTTGCTGAGACGGAAATTTTTTGAAAATAAAATTATTAAAAATATTATATTATTATCCCCTTTCCCTTCTATTCGAAACTAATTTCACAAAAATCTCACGAGTTGAATCTGTTCAGATCAGTAAAGATCTCATACTGTGCTATTCTAGACGCCATTCAGCACAATTGGATGGCTTTCGCAATTTTTTAATTTTTGCATGCGAACCTAGAAAAAAATAGTGACACTGTATTATTGCATTTGAGTTTTTCAGAAACTACTGTAATGAAATTAGAAAATGGAATTGTGACGCCGAAAAATGTATATTTAGTCCAGCGCTGCTTAACAATTAAGATAGTGTGGTAAGCTCTATTGAAACCGAATCCCCTAATCTAATCGCCTTTGGAGGTAAATTTCATTGTTACTGGACTTTTCTTTTAAATTTAATTCCAGTATTGTAAATGGTGTGCTTCTTGAAAGACTTCATTCAATGTATCAGTTTGTGAGTTTGAATGGGTTTAGGTTTTGATCCGTCCAAGAAGCAGTATGCGTAATAAGTTCCCGCGGAATGAGTCAGGGGTACTTTGTTGGGACACAAGTAGCGTCTGCTTGAAGAATGAGCGGTAACAACGCCCTAGATCAGTGCCCTATCTGCTCAAAAGACTTCGAAGAGACTGGAGACCATATTCCGATCTTGTTAACATGTTCTCACACGTTTTGTAAGGTTTGTGTGGATGAACTTATCGATTTCCAACTTGTTCAGTCCAAGAACACAATCAAATGTTACGAGTGTGGAACATTTCAGAAGATTCCTGAAGGGTCAGAGGAATTACCAATAAATAAGTATATCTTGCCTTATATTAGAAAGAAACACGATGATATGTGTGTAGAGCACCAAAGGGTTGCCACATTTTTCTGCAAGGACGTCCAGTGTGGAAAAGGCATATGTCCAACCTGTGTGGTGAAGGAACTCAAAACCCACGACTTTGTGGAAATGGTTGACGAAAAGAAGAGGCTGTTCACTGTATTTGCTAAAGGAGCTTACAGTCTTGGGAAAGAGCTTGAGAGAAAGCGGGAGCATTTTTACAAAGTAAAGCAAGACATTGGTAACAGAAATGCATCTTGTTTAGCAGGATTGAAGGTCAGCAAAACTGAGACTCTGAGAAAAATAACCAAAACATTTGATGAAAAGATAAACCTTGTTGCCGGCTTCAAAAACGAGATGGATAAGAAGATCCAGGGTGAAATAGCGTCCATTGATCACAAGTTGAAGTGGATAACGCGAGCAAAAGATGTAGATGCAACATTGGCACGTCGTGATATTTCTTTTCGGCTGTCCCTAGTGATACTATGGGCCAAAGAATCGGAGAAGAATCTTTCGGAATATTTCATTTACGACAGAAATCCAGCTCTAGAAGATGCAGAGAGAATGTGTGGGAACATAAATCCACAAAAGAAGAGCATGGATGATGATCCAACTACCTCTAAGAGTCAACCTGGTGGCAGCGATCTTCAAAAATGGACAAATGTCATTCGGGACAAGATAACAACACTAAAGAGACCATCTCAGACCCAGAAAGGTCCATTATCAAAAATTATTTGATCACATTAAAAATTCCAAATGTCCCACCTGAAAAATCAGTCGTAATGTGGCTCTCCTACGGTTCAGCTTCAGGCTGAGCAGTAAGCTTCAGTTCTGACGAAAGGAAGACTGCTCATCCAAAACGAGCGGTCTTTTTTCGGACTAAGAATCTTCCTTTCGTCAGAGCTGAAGCTCACTGCTCATCCTGAAGATGACGCTAATCGAAAACAGAACCCGTCCATATTACTTGCACCGGCCCATTTACGGTGCAGCCATTCGTATACACATCTTGCACATCTAGTTTGAGAGCCTCATAGGGATCCAACCGGATGGGCGACCAATGGCATCAGTTGTAGCCAGAGCCAATCAGCTTAACGTA
>JBCAUG010689985.1:0-13586 GCA_038406175.1 Haplosyllis leylae | reverse complement strand
ACCGCCCGCCATCCGAAGGATGGGGGAAGGTAATAGTTTGAGTCCTGTTTGTCAGTTCACAGGGGGGGTACTCAGGTTCAGTCTGGGGGGGGGTACTCAGGTCTGGTCCTGAGGGGGGGCGGGGTACTTGGTCCCAGGGGTACTCAGTCAGGGTACTTGGTCCTGGGGGGTTACTCTGTCCTGGGGGTACTCGGTCCCAGGGGGGTACTCAGTCCTGGGGGGGTTACTCAGCCCAAGTACCCCCCCCCCGGAAAAATTTTTTTAAAATTTTTTTTTTGGGACATGATTACCCAGGGATAGGTAGGCTATGCAGCGGGCGGTATGCCTCTTGCGTTCACGCAGGAGGACTTTCTTGTTTGATAATTGGTCTTGAGATTTCAGAACGCCATGCACAGAAGACATATGTTTAAAAGAAACATTTAGTAGCGAGAAACCACATCCAATGCAAGACTTGAGACTTCACCGCGAAATAAAATGGCAAAATCCTATAAAAAAAGATCCCCGTACTATCACCTCACTCTTTACCCTTTTTAAATAATGGACCAGTACATTTTTGCACAGCTTTGTGAGAGATCTCAAGCAGGATAGTGACTTGATGTAAGGTATTTCTTCTCCACCACACCTGTGCGGTTGGATGGTTTATGACTAGTCACGCCGAGGTATTAACGAAACAATTAGAAATGTTTCCAAAACCTTTAAAATCATCATTAACCAATAAGAAGTACACCAACCTAACGTGCTAATACCTCACCTCGCGATTTTCGCATTCGTCGTCCGCACTCTGTCCCGTCGGTTGAAATATTTGCGGTACAAGAAGTACACGTTTTTGTTACATGTATAGGCACCCATGATCTTAAATATAAGTTACTACTGCAAAAGTTATTAATTTTTGCCATAGGAATGTGTTTTGAAAATAAAAAGCCTTCAAAAGTAACTATCATCAGTGTAATGTAAAAGTGAAATTTCCAATGTTGGCAATGACATTCATATTTCAAAGACTGTTCCATGAAAAGGTTTCAGGCTATGTTGCCGCAATCAAATATTCAAAACTAAATTCTCTGAGAAAAAGGTAGTAACTTAAAGAAAAATTTTTAAATGATTTTCCTGTCACTTTTCCTGACACATCCCATATTTCCTTTTAGTAATTCTAAATTCTTAAATAAACTGATTGATGGTTACAGGTAGAGCTTTTATATAATCAGCTGATAAATAGGATCTGATACAAAGATTCGCATTTAATAACAGACATTACAAGCATATAAATCACCGCAGTGTTCTGCTTCCACAACACAGTCATTGTACGTAATGCTTTGGCTACGATCGTCCTTAATGTTCCAAATATGCATATTGGGCATGATTTCCCTGGAGTGCAAGTTGCGCGTCAGAGGGACATATCCACGAGCCATTCAGTTTAAAATACGACCGAAATTGACATTGTCACTAGGAGATGATATACAATAAATGGACTACACATCCCACACAAAAATGGATACAAGAACACCGTTTTTCTCATTCGATTCCTTTCAGAAGATGGAAAGAAAGTAAGAGCGAGAAAACATAACTTTTGAGAAATCTCTTTTGCAGAGTTTTAATTCCAAAAGGCAAACTATGTAATGCATTTAAACGACCAGATTTGTACCAACTCCCAGGTTCAGTCTGTAATGATCAAGCCTTCGATACTAGCGTAATCAATGTGACAATTACTCTCTGTCTGTAATATCTTGGGTTTTTTCTTGTTTTTTTTTTTTAACTTCCAATCAAGTGCATTCGCTAATCTCTATTTTCTACTTCGTTCCTCTTCTGTTTTAAAAATAAGTTAGATTTGCAGTCTAGAATTGTATCTCCCTTGTATGACCAACGCGTTGGCTGTTTTGATTGCTCTGGGTTTCAGCTGCAGCTGACGGGAGATTCTTACATGCAGTGAAAGCTTCTGTTGTTACATTGCTCTTGCTGGCACAGCGGATCACAGCTGATCACCTGATGAGAATTTCAAATGATTGTTCGCAACGCACTTGATTCAAATTTACTTGTATTAGCTGATGTTGGATTGTAATATCAAAGAAAGAAAGAAAGTGATCATGGCGGTTTCGTATAGATTGTTTCTGAGGTAAGAATGTTTTACCTTTTCTGTCGCAGTTTTGTCTCCTTTTTGCGCGTAACTGAGTGATACACATGAAGTGCCTTTTCCAACTTTGTATTCATACAGCTGCAATACTTTTCCAAATAAACTTCTGAGGTGAAATGTTGAAACATCCTAAACAATTTCTTGATAAATACTATATCTTCAGAATACCATGTATTTACCGAAATTAACAATTATTTTGTCAGACTGCGAATCAAGATAAGAAATTGTAAGTGGTGACAAATGGAGAAAAATTGAAAGAAGGGTAAACAATAACAAGAATAAGAACGGAAGAGAAAGAAACAGAAAGATGTTCTCGATCTAATTACAAAAACATTATTTTTTCCACTTGAGTAATGAGTACAACGAATTAGAGGCACTTTCCTGCTCATGCGCATGGAAAACACCTCTGATCATGATCTCCGTCATACCTGGACCAAGATTAAAAAATCAGTAGCGAAATCAATTTTAATGAAGGATCACTTCGGGACCTAAAACACTCATTTTCAACACGTGTCAAAGACTTTGCTTTCCTTCACCAAATTTGTGGTGTTAGGTTTGGGGAAGTACAGGAATTTCTTATTTCACTTGGACCCCACTGTTCATAACTTATTACCACTGAGTCGCATTTCTTTTCTTCAGTGTACAAGAATGTCGCAAGGAAGTTTGACACTGCTTTTTCTTCATGTAATTCACTTGAAGTGAAAGACAATAAGGCTCCCGGTGTTCAGCAGAACTAACCTTCATTATCTCTGATGCGCTAACCTCCTGGAATCCATTCCTTCTCAACCCCAGGACATTCTACCAAACACAATCATACCGACAGTAATCTTATGGACTGCAACAATAGTACGCATCATTATTAGGATATATGTTGACATTTACATTTCCAAGTTGCTTCATATCAGTTCACCAATAAACACACAAGCGCCCTTCAAAATTTCCTAAATGTTCAATATTCTTGTCATTCAGTTATTTGGAGTGCTAAAAATGAACAGTGTCGTGCTGCACATATCAACAGTTCCAGGTTGGATTGATTTCATGCAATAAATACTGATTTATGTTCATTCAGCTTTGTGCAAAGCAACATTTCTGCAAGTAAATGAGCAGTTGGCAGGCGATGCAACTCCATGCAATATCAAGCATTCAGAAGCCATATCCAAAATAAACTTTGATTAAATGCATAATTTGCTTTTTAAAGTTGATTGTGATTATTCAGTGGATCTACTACCATCCACTGTGTTGTTCCATCCTGACAATGGAAAACGTTTCGTTGTGGACCTTTTCCATACCAACCTGCTAAAACATCGATGGTTATTGAAAGAGAATGTTTGTTCGGCAGTGCAATAGTAATGCTGTTACCAGAACTGCCCCCATTGGTACACCTTTATCTATAATAAACATGTGTTCTACTATCTGGATTCACAACAAAGTAACAAATAACGTAACCGAAGTTAACTTCCTTTTGTAGCATAAATATTTCTTGGTTGGTTGTACTTTCTCACACAATAGAAATCAAAATGCAAAAATTTCTTCAAAACTGAAGACTTTAAGCCACTCATTACTGTTATCAATGTATTAATGTTGCACGCATTAGCAAGCATAATTCCACTGCAGAAGGATCACAGAAAGGAAGGTCTTCCAAAGACTCAGACCTACAAGGATATTGCAAGGCCTAACACTGCTTCTAGCAGGCAATAAACTTTACTTACTGCCAATGAGAACATCCTTACGTAGAAGCTGTTTTTATGCGTCCTTGCAAGGAAGTGAATGCATGTTCAAGTCATACACTTATGTGGAAAGGAAGCAGTGTCAGAAGCACTCCTTAAATCATGCAATATTAACTCCACCAAAAATAGGCACACGAATGAATAGTGCGCTGTTGAGACAGTTTATTGAAGTTACATGTTGATGGTCACTATTATGGCAGCCGCAGCTTAACCAGCATCGATTGAAACGTCCAATACCCCTGCCCTAACAAACTTAACTAGACGGGTCAGATTTTCCCCCAATTTGGACATAGGTTTCTTTATCTGGGGAGAGAGGAGGTAAATAGACTCTTTTTTAAAAGACACAAGTCCTTTTTGTGGGGCCACTGGTGTCCCGGTTTTGGATTTATGGTGACGTCAGCCATGGCTTCAAAGCCAGGGTGGATCCCTTGCTTGCATGCTTTGTTGTCTGCATGCAATGGATTCCTCAGATTCACCTCTGGTGCAATACCTGCCGACTTCTTGACAGTCAGTCAGCATGGCAGCCAGTCACATTCTCTACATGCATTCAGCAGAAGTAGGATGCCGGGATTCGATCAGGAGACCTCCCGCACAATAAGCAGATGTACTATCCACTCGGCCACCGCGACAGTCTTCCTAAGCCAAAACGGACATGGCACTTTGGATGTGCCAGAGACCAGGTTTATATTGCACCCCCGCCGTCTCCATCCTCACAACAAAACAGCCAATGGCCAGTTTTCAGACATATTTTTTCACCACACAGCAAGCAAGCTTTGCAAACAAATGATAACAGTCGAAAACGGTGGAATATCATAGATTTATGGAAAATAGAATTTCTGTCGTATCTGTACTTAAAACCAGCACTTAAACTGCAGCAGTAAAATTCAAAAACAGTTCACTACGAGTGACAATATTTTTCCACTTCTGACTACGCCAAAAGTAATCCGTTTAATTGTTAATATAGTACTTCACCACTCCACAAGTAGGCTGACATGCCTTGTACTCAAAAGCATTTTCTCTCTCCATTACTTGTGCATCTACATTTTTTGTGAATCAAATTTGCTTAGTACCGGTGTCGTTGAAGAACTGCTTCTTTTACTTGAACCCAAACGCGAGCAGTATCCATTACCGAAGGCAGAACTGCATGTGATTGCGAAGTTAACTTGATTTATGTTGGTGTGCTTGGTTATAAGCGGCATTTCCTTTTGAGGAAAAGCCTTTGTACACTAAAAAAACGTCCTTGTAATAATGGCCTGGACCGTACAAGACTCGAAAGAAGTAACGACTGAAAACAGGTTCAAATGTGCACGATTGGGTGACTGATGTACTCATCTTGTAGACCACAAGTTTTCTTTTAAATACTCAACAACTGTTGAACTGTGGATCTTTTGCGATACTCGATACCAGCGGCGTACTTTCGGGGGATTTAAATGAAGGTCAGTTTTGTTGCAGCTTTCTGGCTATTAAAGGTTTTCACAATCAATTTCATTTCACAAACGCGGTCCATATAATATTGTTTCATCAGGTGCATATAAAGACCACACAAATGTCCTATAAATATTCCAACACGGACAAAAGAGACACTTACATTATTGCTAACGATCCTCAGGGGAGAAATAGAAACGACAGCTTCCTAAGTCAACCAAGAGGCGCAACTTGCTACTATTACTGTTATGCATATGTAGTCTATGCTTCCATTTGTTTTGGCCTCGTCATTTTGTTTCTCTCCTCCCAAAATGACATTTTTTCATGGAAGTCCCCCCCAACCGCCAACGAAAACTTGCCATGGACAACAACTTAGGACTTCAGATCTGGCAAGGACAGTTTACCTTCCCTCCCCTGACCTTTTTCTTGACACATTTAACAGGTCACTCATCACTCGATAAGACAAGACTTTAGGACACACACATCCGGACTGCTTTCTTTAAAGATAGTGCCATTTCATCTTTTCGTATCGATATACGATATGAACGTTGCACAGGACACATACAACTACCATTGTCGGTTCCAAGAAGGCCTGACATGTCTCAAATTTTTTAAAAAAAATATTTTGGAGGACATAAGTTCTTTTTGTGGGGCCACTGATATCCCTGTTTTGGACTTCTGGTGATGTCTACCCTGGTTTTCAAAGCCAGGGTGGATCCCTTGTGTGCTTTCTCACTTGTGTGATTCTCAGATTCACCTCTGGTGTGACACCTGCTGACTGTATAGAGGTCAGCATGGCAGCCAAGCCTTTGATGAGCTTCAGGGCCTATACCCATAACCATCCGTGCGGCAAGCACAGTGCTGTATACCATTCGGCCACTCCGGCTCGGCAACATCTCTCCGACTTTTGAACAAACCTGATCTACAATAACGCTGGGTCTCGCATTGGTTCCTTTTCGCTTGCCCGGGAAATTTCGCAGTTTCGTTTTCGTTCCCGTTTACTATAGCAGCACCAAATGCAACTCTTAAGAGATGATCAATCGACATTGTGTGACCTGCATTCTAGAACAAGGGAAAGAGGAGAAGGATGCCTGAGATGTTTTGCTTTTATTTTAAGCCATAAAGTGTCCATAAATTAGGTAGATGTCCAAGGATGTTTGTGTTGATAGTAGCGAGCAGCTGGCCGCTTACTAGGGGCAGCTCAGCGCACGGGTCAGTGATAATAAATGCTTCACGTCACGACTCGCAATGCGCCGGATCATCACTCCATACCAATCGATTTGTACCAAGTGTTCACTCTAAAGAAAAAACTTGTACCAAGTGTTTACTTTTAAAAAAAAACAATGTACAAAATACGATCCATTCGTAAAGCTTTCATTTAATCCTTGTCAAAGTTTGTGAAAACATGCAGCTTTCAAAGTCAAATCCTGCAGTTCACCAACGTAAAAAAAGTACTCATGAACGTATTTGCTAAATAGATTAATTTCAATTTTCAGTTTGATTACGTTCTTAGTACAAAGGACTTTTGCCGATACAAAGTTCGCGCACCACAAGTTCATGATAGAGCATCACAATCTGCAAGTCAGGGTAAATGTGATTTGAGGACATTTCTTTACACGTTTCTTATCTTTTACAAATTTAATATAACTGTGCAGGTCTAGTGAAACTGGTCGTCCACCAATCTTTTTAACAGGTTGAGATAACAGAAAAACTTGTGCCGACAGATTTCAAGATTGAGTATAGCGTCAAAGAAAAATTATACCTCTACAACCTCATCATAGAAGAGATGGGGACAAGTTAGTCCGCTCCGCGACATCAAATAAATGTCAATTTAACAACATATTTCATCCCACTGAAAAATATTAAATTACCCGCCATTTAGGCAAATGATTGTGAAACAACATATTGTTGCAGAATGCAAGATAGTCATGACAGGCCAAAAGATAGTGGAAAACTTTGACAACTTGGACCAGTTCATTCATGAAGAGGAAAAATTTCTGAAACCAATATTCCTTCAGGTAACCTTATTCCCCAGTAGCAAAAGTAAGATGTATTTTAAGGTGTCTAAAATTGTATCATGCATTAAAGTATATCAAAATCAAAGGTGGTTTCAGTTGAATTCACAGGAGAGCAAACTCTTTCAAGTCGACAACTTCTTTATCACTCACTGGAGCCTTGAGAGCAAAGCCAAATTCCTGCCATACGAATTCAGACAACTTCACGACTTGTACACATTCCGGTAAAAAATTTGTACGAATTCAAATTCTATTAAAAGTACTTGAAATCTCTGTTGCTACAAGGAAAATAGTCAAATGTCCTGAACACGTCAAAAAAGAGTTCAGACTATTGCGGTATCATCCAAAATAACCAAGCGTCATTCATACCACTGAGATCATTGCAACAATATTTCCTTTCCGTGAACAACGGTTAGATGAATTCCGCATGCGACAGGAACGTAATGATATTGTAAAGTTTAGTGAAATTCAAAAACTGCTTGTATGTTGTTATCTATTTCAGGTTCACACAATATCCCAATGTTGTTCCGTCAACTTCGTTCGAAGTTCTCGCAACACCTGCGTGTAAACCAACTATCAACATGAAAGACTTCAACAAACTGCACCCATGGTACAAAGACAAGGACAGAACAGGTAGACATGCGTTAAGTGTTTTGTACAACTGATAAAAAAAAAACCCCAGACGTCGCCAGAAGTCCAAAACAGGGGTATCAGTGGCCCACAAAAAGGACTGATGTCCTCCAAATTTTTTTAAAATTTAAAAAAAAAGCTGATCAGAAGAATGTCTCCATCATTTCAAGTCTTTTCAATTCACCAACTTGGAAGTGAAACCTAATATCTTGCATGTAAAGGGTCTACATCATTCAAGAAAAAGGAAACCCAGGGCGGACAAGCTGCAGCATACCAGAACAGCATTTTGTTCGCTGGTGAATCGCGCCACGCAAACAGTTCTAAGACTTCCCCAACTCCAATACACAGATCCATGAGGAGCAGGAGGTCGCCGCGATATCGTCGACAATCCAGCGATAACACCACAGACTCCACACCCACTGTTGCACCCACCGAGATGCATGATCCAAATGAATGCGACTTCAATAATGAAATAAACAGGTATACTTGGTAGTGCTGTTTTTTTTCAATCTTGACAATTAAAAATAATTACACCCGAACGCATTTTTGGCTATTTGCTTCTAATAAGTCTCACAGTGGAACCAAATAGACTGTTCAAAACATTTTTGCGGAAGACAGTTCATCCGTACGGACGTTATTAGTAAGGGGAAGGTAATGTTTTCACAGATGTTTGTCATTCTGTTCAGGGGAGCATCCGCCTCTGCACCCCCTCCCATAGGGGAAGTGCCCCTCCCCATGCCCCTCCAGCCAGGTAGGTAGGTGATCCACCCCTCCCCTCTGGCCTGGTAGGTAGGTGACCTGACCTGACCCCCCCCCGCCCCCCACCGAAAGACCAGGACCTGCTCCCCCAAGGACCAGGCAGGAATGACTGGTGTAGCCCCTGGTGTAGCTAGTTTGGAGGATGACCTGCCCCCCCCCCCTTGGTCTAACATGATCAGTAAGTCTATTGCCTCTTAATGTTATTGGGGGGCTGTTTTGTTTCATCATGCTGAACAGCGAAGTTTAAGTCTTCTGTATCGTAGACACCAATTTCTAACAACTGCGATTGATTTTTCGTCATCAGAGTTGTGGTACCGTACCGTCTTTCCAATATGGATGTTAATAATTAGTATGTTACAGTCTGGTGCAGCTGAACTATTTTCTTTCAGATGGCAATGCAGATTAGTGACTGCAAATATCTTACACGAGGATCAACGACATGTTTATATGATCGCTATCTACATGCAGCTCTACCTCATGGCAATGGCTGGGGCATTCAAACCAAAAACCACTGATTTCGAAGTCTGCACCTTTTCAATGGAGCCTTATAATTTCTTTAATAAGGACATAGAAGTAAGATTGGACAACATGCAAATATGAGCGAAGCAATAATTTCCATGAACACCATGTCATTTCTTCTATGTAACTTGTACCAACGATCGATATATTTTGGTAGGTTGGTGGAAGACCACGCGACTCTGACAAATACACAATGCACGAATGTTGCGAGGTAATGTAATCATTTTGGTTTTTATGAATGACCGTGACAGTTTCCAGATTTCTTAGCTGACATAGCAGAGATTTATTACTTGCGCATTCGGTAATTTCTGAATGAAAGTCTTCAAAGTAGCGCAGATTACTTTACAAATCTTTTGGTTCCGAACAGGTACTGGTCCATTCCAGAGAGGCTTTCAGTATGGCCGACTTCCAGCCTGGCCGATTTGAACTGACTTACTGGCGATGCCATGATCCCTACCAGCTCACAAAGGTGAGATTGATCAAATGACCGAATCATTAACTAAATGTTATTAGGATCTCATTTTTCAGCTGCAACTTTTCAGTTTTCTTGGGTCTATCCTTGTTCTTTGAACTCTTTCGAGTGTGCTTCTATTTCCCCAAGTTCGCTCAATTTTTGCTGGATCCAGTCACCCAGTGAAGACGTAACGTGACGTTCGTGAAGTCTTCTGTTCTGTTGTCTCATATCATCCTTACCCTTCTAGCGAGGGTATCTGGATTTATTCTTGCACTTTACCTACTATTTATATTCCAGAGAACCTTATATATGATCCCGTGGATAGCTTTTGTATTAACTTTGCTATCGCCTATGTTTGTGATGGGATGGCTTCCTGGGCTCAAATCAGCTGCCGCAAAGAAAAGATTAGTCCGGCTGGAACAAAGTCTCAGAAGAACCAGAAAGCAGAAACTAAAGAAGCATGCGTAAGAACTGAACCACTAAATGTTATATCAGAATTACAACACAGTGAAAAGACATGTCCAACATGAGATCCAAATGGCAAATCATTTCCTTTGCAGATCTCGAGACACACCTGATAATGATATTCATAAAGCTGAGCCCGGAAGATCATCAGACTACGACTCGTCAAGGGGAAGTTACACTCTCTCTAGGGCCTCTCGTTCATCATACTCTTCCAGTTATTCTTCGTCGTCTTCTTCCCATCATACGCGCCCGGAAAAAGACGACACATTTAAGTGGAAGGGAATATTTTTTACCATTTTCGTATCTAATATTGTACAATAAATTTGATATTGCGTGCATGCATTCTTGAAATGATTCTTGTACGTCAATCAATCCTTATTCTTGCAAAAAAGCAGCAAAAAAGCATATGAAGACTAAACAGAACGTATAAACCTCAGATTCTTCGATATTTCTCCTTTCCAGAGAATCTTTGCATTTTATATCCTGTATTTTTGGCATAATTTTAGTGTTCCTCCTGTGTGCCCTATTTCTAACTTTTTGCTGGCCCATTCACCACATACAGAGTTGCTGAAAATATACTTCTCTGGTATTGTAGGATATGCGATTGAAGATCAGACTCAATGAAGATGAGAAACCTCAAACTGAATTAATACCATCAAATCGCCCTGGAAAACTCCAAAATACCAAATGGCAGCTTACGGAATTGATATGGCTGGACGCAAATCCTATTTATACTTTCAATTTCAAGACGATTATCTCTTATTTATTCTTTTTCAACGTTGAAAGTCACCTGATAACGGTCGTGAGACGGTATGTGTTCTTCCTATGTTTGGCAGTCTTGTTATTCCTAGGATTAGCTCAGTTGCAGATCTACTACACTACGATCTCCTACAGATCTGTCCTTTGGATGTTCAGGTTCGCATACCAGAACGTCCTGGCTGTCCATTTGCACAGTAAGGCCGACTTCACTGTTGGAATGCTGCTGTACACACTGGCCATCCCTGCCATCACTGCGTTGATCCTGTTGTTTCTTCTCTCCCCGATATTCAGTCAACCACGAAGTACGGCCGAGACCCTTCACTGGGAGGAGCATGAAACAAGGCTTGGCCGTTATATGGCAGTTCATTGCCAGATTCCCGTCAGGCGACATGACTCCTTCGAGGCTAAAATAATAGATAACATGTCCACCCGGATTGGATACCTGGGCCGAGCACACCTCTATAAGTTCTTCGGGGAACGGTTTTTATTTCCTCTTCCGGAATCGCTGATCATTGATGAGGATGAAGACAACTCCAAAACAGTGTTGACCAAAAGGATACTTGTTGTGCTCTGGTATATAGCTAAATTGCCCATCTTCATTCTAATCCTACCAACGTATGTGTTTCCAGCCTTCACTATGTGGTACGCTTTACTCATAGCTCCGAGCAGAGTCCTCCCATCAAAAACCCAATACGGCCAAATGTGTCGGCTGGTTATTATCGCCTGTGGTTTAGTTCTACTCAACATTGTGGCGTTCTACCTCTGCGTAGTTTACGGCCAGGTAAATTACTGTAATTTTCTAAATGATAAGATTGTATGATTTTTTATGGACTCGGTATGAAAGTGAAATACGGCGTCTCTTCACCAGTCTTTTACTTTCAAGTTTACTTTACAAACATACTGTCCTGGAACGTGTTGGTTCAAACGACCAAAATTAAATTACTAGCGATCTACAACTGTAAATACAACATACAGTCAAACTCCTCTGTGGTCCTTTCTAATCACCCCCTCTGAAACGACAAGAATGTTCTTTTCCACTAATTTGCCTCGACAAGATCAGATCCTGAAACTTCACCATAGCCCACTTTTTCAAAGATTTTTGCGACCAGACATTTAAAGATATATTTTTTAATACCCCATCTCCCAAGATCAATAAAAACGTCACAGAATATGAAAAATATAATGTTGTGACGTAACATTATTACAATGGCTCGATGTGCTGCAACTTATGACAAATATCCACCAAACACTACTCCCTTGGTATGCCTACTCATAATAAAAATGCCCAGATGTTTCAAAGCGCTCAGCGTCCCCTTCCCTCATTTGATCACTAAGCCGACTCTTACGAGCCAGCAATATTCCAAAACTAGTATAAGACTTCAGTATACCCAGCTGCGCACATACACGTCATTGTGTTAAAGCAAAAACAAATAGGATTTGAGTTAATTTTGGCAAACAACTTCATTTTCAGGAGATTCTTTTCAAGGAAAAATTCCTTTTTATCCACCTTGTGTCTTCTTTGCAGATGTTCGTTTTCCTCATAATAGACTTCATACGAAACATGAAAACGCAGATGCCTCAGATAATCTTTTACTTGTCTCTACTCTACAATATAAACGCAGCGTTTAATAAATTTGCAGATGACTACCTTGACCTTAAGTCAAAAATGTTTGACGTAAGTATCGTCAAACTTGGGTTGTACTCTTACGATTACGAATGACAGACTGGGTGCCTTCACGACAAAATCGCGCAAAAGAAAGCCACAGTCGAGTAATGTCCTCACAATTTTCTAAGACAGTTTGCGGGCAATGATCTGGCATCACCGAACATTCACAGATTATGAAGCTGATGATCAAATTATTGTTTCTAAATATTTAAGATCCTTAAAGAGACGGTGGAACCAGAACCATTGGAATCGACAACAAAGGATGACAAAAGAGTGTCTGTGATTGGTTCACCTTCCAAGAACTCAAACCTGAGTCCAGGGTCCAGACGCAAGAGATTCAGTATGGCAGGTGTCAACACGCCAGACAAAAGAGTAAGTTTCTCTGTCAAATGACCCATTTCCTGTGATAATTTTACATGTATAAGTACTTCGTAATGACGTCAAATTGTTTCGTTAAGTCGTTAAAATCATTGTGAAATAATGCATTCTTTGAGTTGTACACATTAACCTGACTGATAATGGGAAAATATATATATGAAGACGTGATCAATTATTTCAATCTTCATCCTTAATCGATAAATCACCACTATTGTTTTAGCAATCTACGATGACAGAGGACATTTTAATGGGTGATTTAGAAAAACTTGAAGCTAAAATTGACAGATTATTTCAAATGACTGTAAGTCGTGTATGAAATTTTGACTACTAACTCCTGAATGTTTCATAATAATTAACAGTTTTGGGGGCATTATTACAAATTCAGTTCAGCGACTGAAAGACCCATACGAGGGTTGTTCAATAAGTTCTCGGCCTAACATAGAAAGGCAGTCAAGCGTAACTTAATTTTATATTTTCTGGATACCTCAACCGTTGTGCAGAAAGGATGACTAGTTTTAATTTTTTTTGTGAAGTACTATATGCAAATGGCACCAGCTGAAATGATAGAGGGGTAGATAGATTCTGCAAAAATCCAATAATAATGGTGCATGTTTGAAGCTGTGAAATAGGGAGTTATTATTTTCTAAATACATCAATACCTATC
>JBCAUG010689874.1:0-13587 GCA_038406175.1 Haplosyllis leylae | reverse complement strand
CTCAGTCATGGGGGGGGTACTCAGTCCCATGGCTGGGGAGGTACTCAGTCCATGGCTGGTTGGGTTCTCAGTCTCATAGCCAGGGGGTACTGAGTCCCATGGCTGGGGGGGGGGGGTCCTTGGTCCCATGGTTGGGGGTATTCAGTTGCATGGCCTGGGTGGGTACTCAGTTCCATGGCCAGGGGGGTACTCAGTCCCATGGTTGGGGGGTGGGGTACTTAAGTCCCATGGTTGGGGGATGGTGTACTTAGTCCCATGGTTGGGGGCTGGGGTACTTAGTCCCATGGCTGGGGGTACTCAGTCCCATGGTTGTGTGGGCAGGGTACTTAGTCCCATGGCTCAGGGGGTACTTAGTTGCATGGCTGGGGATGGGTACTCAGTCCCATGGCTGGGGGGATACTTAGTCCTGTGGCTGGGGGGGTACTCAGTCCCATGGCAAGAGGGGGAGTACTCAGTCCCATGGCTGGGGGTACTTAGTCCCATGGCCAGGGGGTACTCAGTCCCATGGTGGGGTGGGTACTCAGCCCCATGGCCAGGGGGCTATTCAGTCCCATGGCTGGGGTACTCAGTCCCATGGCCACAGGGGGTACTCAGTCCCATTGCCAGGGGGTACTCAGTCCCACAGACAGGGGGTACTCAGCCTGGGTACCCCCCAGTTGAGTACACCCCACCAGATAGGACACCACAATGAGCACTTGCTACATGGCTGGCAGTATGCCTCTTGCATTCACACAGGAGGACTTTCTTGTTGACAATATTTTTGCACTTGTTTGTTATGTGCAGAAAGGTCATGCATGAATTTTACCATGCATGTGTGTTGATCCAATTTAAATGAACAAATGTTGGAAAACTAAAAAAAAACCCTTCAAAATTCCAGTTTGGCTACAAATGACCTTTGATGACCATCTGGCAATTTGTCAGTCATCTTGGATGACAGCTATTACCAAAAATCACAAACATGGCTTCTATAACTCATAGAGTCAACATAGGACTTTGAACAAAAAATGAACACCACTAAGTTTGGGTCAATCTTCAAGTTCAACATGATGTTGGCCATCTGGGATGGCAGCCATTACCAGAAATCACAAATAATATAATAAGTGGGTGATAATAGGGGGATTTGTAGTTTGAGGCATATTTTGAGGTACTGTACAATTTTGCTTGCATGAAAGTCTCAGAACTTTAAAGGTCCATCATCATTTGTCCTTAATTGTCCCTAGTAACCATATATTAAGTGGGTGATAACAGGGAAATCTGAAGTTTGAAGCATGTCTTGAGGTGTTATAGCCTTTTTGGTTGGATGAAAGTCTTAGAACTTCAAATATCTGTCACTATTTGGCTTTGTTTGTCATTGTTTGCCCCAGCAACCACATATCAAGTGAGTGGTAAATGGGGAATTTGAAGTTTGGGGCATATTTTGAGGTGTTGTATCAATTTTGTGAGAGTTACGTAAGCAGTTGGTTTTATATTTGCATGAATGTTTGAGATTTTTGATGATTTTTTTGGTACTTTTTGTTTAAGTGCAGATAGGCCACCATGCCTGAATGTCACCACCATGCATGTTGATTCAAATTCCCCAGGGAGTCACCTGTGTGGAATTCTTACACTTCCTGATATTTTCATATTGATTTGATTCCAGTTTTTCCTAAATCCATCATTTGGCCGGATTAGGAAATGTGTGTCCTTTATGTGGTTCACAAGGAAAATGTGGCCAATCTTTTTTTCATGGAACTGTAAAGATAAGTAGAGATAAGATCTTTTTTGGCATTGTGTACTGTCCTTAAACTAGTGCAACACGAATACCCAATACATCATTTTGTTACAACAAAATTTGGCAGGCAAATACTGAAGACACAAAAATTGAAAACAGGAATGCTTTCCAGCATTGTGTCGTGCTTCTCTTTCAGTGATTTAATTTAAGAGAATTTTCTTTTTAACGAACATAATTTACATCATCTATTGTAACAACTCTGCTGAAAAATGTGGTGAAAGTTTTTTATACACTTCCTGCAAAAGATTTAAGGTAGTATCATAAACACTAAGAGTGTCTTTAAACACTTCCTGTGATGGCATCATTAAGGCTAAGTGTTTTTAGTACTTCCTGTGGTGGTACCATTAAGACTCAAAATTGTCTTTGAGCATTTTCTGTGGCAGGATCATTAAGACTCAAAGGTGTCTCCTAGCACTTCCTGTGGTGGTATAATCAAGACTAAAGAGTGTCTTTAAGCCCTTCCTGAAGTGTCTTTAAGCCCAGGACAGGGCCACCTGGTGTTAATTTCATGCCAAAAAAGTCTCTGGGTACTTGCTGTAAATTATCATGAAGTCCAGGACAGATCCACCTGGTTTTAATTTCTGGCTTAAAATATCAACATGTCCACAAGCAAGTGTGAATGCTTACAGACCAGGTACAATAATCATTGTATGAAATAACTGGTTTTTAGTTGATTCTCACATGTCCAAGTTATCCTGGGTTGAAACTGGTACCAATAAGATGTGAACAAAACAAGAAACTCATCAATTTTCATTAAGGTTTGAACTATTTATTGATTAAAGACTAGAAACAATGTGGAAAAATACTGTGAGCTTGGAATATCCCCAACTGTGTGAATTTTGCCCTTCCCACTGGTGGATCCTAAGCTAAACTGAAATGACACAAAAATGGTTATTTACTATTGTAAACATGTTGGGACTATTAGAGAACTTTCACACAACTTGCACATATACATTCACACATGAACAAAACTGTGATTTTATAAGATTTCATGTCTCTAAGTATAAAACTGATTAAAGACACAAATCCATACTTAGTATGACAACAAATTGCACTGTGAATGCAGATTTAAAGATGAAATTAGATCCTCACCTCCCCAGAGACCAGGTTCCACCCATCAGCTGTGAACATTGTGAAAAGCTAAAGCTGGAGTCCCTGGAGTACACCATAAAAGGAGACCCCAGGACATGACTGCAATGTACAATTAGAGAACAAAATTACTTGAATGTGAACTGAGCAAGCAAGAATCTATGAATTTAGAAATCAAAACTATGAAACTGTGAACAAGACATGGGATACCAGTAAAAATACCCAATTTTTTGCTTAAAATGCTTACTCATGTGAATATTAGATCAGATGCAAAGCAGGAGATACTCAAATATTCACACAAAACTGGCATTTCAACTAAAAGACCAAAATCACTATGTTAACCAGAATGACACAAAACTACCAATTTTGTACACAAAAGGCCTAAATATTTGCAGAACAAGCAATAATTGATACAATTTAAGAGATTTAAGTCCAAAATACCTATTTTGTGATAAATTTTCCCTGGAATTTCACTAAATTTAGCTGAAGATCATGTTGCTTGACTGCCTGACTATTTAAAACTGAGTCAAGTGCAACCTACCATCACAAAAGACTGAAACCCCTTGGGTGAGCTAGGTTGCCAAAAATCCCTCAAACTTAAAGACTGCAATCTGGGCATGAAATGAAAAGCTCCTGGTACAAATAAGACAAGATTTAGGCTCAGCAGGATGGATTCCCTTGATTTTGTATGGGAAAACTCCTGCCAAAGCACCACTTTTACTGGCACCTGTCATACCTGGACCACAAGCTTCCTTGGTTTTGCCCAAAAGGCCACAGGGTGGTGGATCTCCAAGACTTGAGGATACCTGCATTCACATTAAAGACGAAAAAAGAGAACCAACGGTAATGGCTTACCGTTACACAAGCAAGCAAAAAAACAAACATATGTTTAAATCTTCAACTTTTTCAATTTATCTTCCAGTATCTTCGTGCAATTGGTGAGCACATCTTGAAGAAAATTTGCAATATCCTTCTGAATTCTGGAAATTATGACTTATTAAAAACCCCAAATCAGAACAATATGGATTTGTTGGTTTGGGCTTCATACTCTGCTATCAATACCCTTTTTAATTGGCAGTCAAAATCTTATGCTCAAAAAACATTGTTAAGGGTTCAAGCAAGCAATTTCAAAAATAATTTCCTTGCACAAGATGTGAACGTGTCACATTGAGATGGGAAAATTTGCACGACAAATGAAAATGGGGAAAACAAGGGCTTCACACTTTATTAAAACATACATTTATTGCATGGTATGAGGAATTGTTGAAAATATCCCAACATTTTATTGCGACTTTTCGCTTTCTACATGAACAAGGATATGCAAAGCTAGTTTTCTTTCTTCAAACAAGAATTCTTGCCAGCACCCTATCTGATTCAGCTGGCCAGATAGATACACAGTTAGATAGCTAAATAGATAGGTATTATAGCTGACTAGATGATGGCTAGCTTGATAGGTAGCTGGTTGATAGCTATCTAACAATGGGTATCTAATCGGATAGCTCATATAGCTAAATAGATTATAACTGGACACATAGATAGTAAGCTAACCAGATAGATAGCCAGACAGCTAGCTGGATAGAGATAGCAATCTCTGTCCAGCTAACTATCTAGCTGAATAGAGATAGATATCTAGCTAACTAAATGGATAGCTAGCTGGAGAGAAAGAGACATAGAGATGGATAGATAGATGTAGGTAGACAGACAGGTAGTTGGTAAGACAGATAAAAGACAGACAGGTAGTTGCTAAGACAGATAAATTGAGATAAATAGGGTGAGTTGCTTAGAATCTCCGGAAACACATTTTGGTTTAAATAGTGTAAACATTTGATGAATTTTGACATCTGAATTTTTTTTCTCTTGGGAATTTTATTTTTTTGAAAATACCCAACAATCTCTGGATCCACCATGGACACTTGTTACAAGCAAAATAATAATTCTAAAGTCACTTATATTTGGCCTTTAGGGTCAATTTTCTGCTTATCTGGTCACTACGATATCTGTGTATGAGTGCATGTACAGGTACTTGGTTGCATAAGTTTTCTAATTTCAAAAATTTCATCAGATTTCAAAAATCCCAATCCAAAATGTGTTTCAGGTCATTCTGAGCAACTTGGATTTTGGACCCACCCCCCCCTCCCAAAATGAGATAACGCCAGATTTGGTTTGCTACTAATTCTGCGCTGAAAAAAATTCCCCCCAAATGTTTTCTCATTAGAAAAAAAATCATCAGAACTCGAAAATATTTGAACCAAAATGCATTTTCGAAAAAAAAGAGACGACGCGACTAAAATGCTGTTGATATACAATTTAATTGTAGTTTGTTTGTGACAAGTGTCCATGGTGGATCCAGAGATTGCCTGTTTTGTCCACTGGATCCCTTACTGAAGTGACTCGTCACAGACTTCAGCACACTTGAGGTCTGGAATTCAGGAATTCAACAATATGTTTGCGTGGTAAATTTGAATCAGAACCAAGATACGTGTTAGCTCAGAAGTTCACAACTGCACAGAAGGTTCAATGACACATGTGAAAAGCTACCCAATGACTGGCCGATTGTTGCACTACTTGTGGAGAGGCTGAAGTAATTTAGGATGAATAATATCTAAAGATTAGGTTTAGTAAAAGAAATATGAAAGTAGGTGTTGTAAGATCCTTCAGTAGTCTCACAATCCATCTTTGAAGTCTTAAACAGGATGCCAGTGACCGGACAAATAAATTAAAGACCAAGTAGAAAAATAGTCAAATAAGTAGAGCTGAACAGAAGTCCCTTTTACATTCTTTCATGGGAGATACCTCCCAGTATCTAATTTAACCAACAAACTCATCATACCTCTCCAGATCTTTTTCACTTTTTTCTTTAATGATTTTTAAACAATGAAAATCTCCTGTGACGATTGTCATAATATTAGCGTTTATATTCTGTGAAGATTGATCAAAGTACTTGTGACATTTAAGGTCCCGGATCCGCCAAGCTAAAAACGACTGATAACAACTTTTTGGACGGATTTCATCTAATAACTGACCAGGCAGGTGAGTGCTTGTTATCAGCAAAGTATTTCAGGTTACAGTGAACTTTCACTGTTCCCAGTCCTTGTTTGGCTGTACGGTTAATAGTCATTTATATGGCCAACCTGCGAGTCTTTCTCGACAGTCTTTTTTTAAACAAGGGTTTTTTCCGTTCACTCAGCTTCACAGGATTTACAAGATCCTCTTCTATGAAAAGAAGCTGAAGGATTTTTTGGAGAAAATTTCAAAGGAATATTTCTTCCATTCCTTTCCCGGTCGTTTATCAAATAGAAAACAACTTAAAGATATGCAGATCAACTTGAATGTGTTATCAACGTATATATCTATTGATGCAACAAATATAGAATTTAGAGTCATTGAATGTACCTTCATCATATCCAAATTTTTCTGCAAAAATTAATTCCTTTTGCTAGCAAACGTAGATATTGCACAAGTTGTTAATGAAACATTATTGCATGTTTCCTTCTTTTTGACATTATGACTTCTCTTTTGAAATTAGACTGCCGACGAATCATCTCAAGATAACATAAATACAGGACTTGAGAAAAGCTACCAGTCTTCAAAAAGGAAGCCAATTATGGATGCAAAAGGAAGGATAAGAGCACAAAATGGTCCACCTCGACCTATGTCTTTGCAAACATCAGCCAAAAGTAAGTTAAGTTTATTAATCTAAACTAATCGTTACTGTTCCACTTTCCCAGAATAATTATAAGTTACTATTCGTTCCTTACAGTTACAAAAATACAATTTTAAAGGTCAGTTTTATTTGCCAATGTTATTCTTGTCGGTAAATTATGAAGGAACATTTTTGTTGGAATTTCTGAAAAATGAACCATCACTCAATTTTCTTTCAAAACATAAAATTAATGGCTCATGAAAACACTCCTCGAAAAATTGACTGTCCAGAAAACTCGCAAATGTTTGCAAGAAGTTACGTACAGTGACATAATTGAGTAGTGCCCACTAATTCTTCAAGGGTATAAAATTTGTTTACAGTTTATCAGAGTTTATCAACTGTATGATGGTATTTTGGAGTGTTGAACACACATTTAATATAAAACAAAGTAATAACTTAAGAAAGTAACACTGGAAATTATTTTTCGGAGAAATCATATATTAAATATTACTTCATTCTTTTGAAGGCAAAATTTGTGCAGAATTGAAAATGAAGAAACAACGAAACTGAAAAGTCATAACCTAACGACAAAACAAATTGTAAATCAGGGCAAAACCACTTATTCCGGACTTTCAATCGAAAAGTTACGCTATCAGTGTTTCACAAAAGTTACAGCGGGAACCAAATATTATCTAATATTAAACGTAAATATGTTAACTTTTCTAGATTCAAAGAATCTACAATTGCTGGACATAGTGAAGCACGGAGAAGTAGATTTACTAAACCAGTTTCTGAAGGTAATACAGATAGCACTGACTGTCTTCCTCATTGTAACTTCCTTATACTGAATTTTCATCCGATTAATTTGCACGACTTCATGCAGCAGTGATAATATTTTTGTTCATCTTGTATTAGAAATGTCCATGACCCAGGACTATTTACTTTAATTTTTGTTTCAACAAACATGATTGCAAATTGCAGAAAAATCCAACCATCGATATCAATGGGGAAGACGAGTATCTTCGACAGTATCCTCTCAAAGTGGCCGTGCAACTTCAAAAAGAAGTTAGTATACAATGGTAAAAAACCGATCTACCAGGAACAACGTTTGTTTCTGAAATGGGATAATTTATTATCAAGACAATTGTTGGTTTTTTTTGCGATTCCACTTCTCATGTGTTGTATTTGGAATTGTTCTGAAATTACTCTGTCACAAAAAGATTAGAAATGTATTAATACCCCCGGTCTACTCTCTTTATGTAAAATTTGCAGGACATTGTTGACCGTATTTTGAACATAGAGGGTGTACAAGTGAAGGACTCCCTCCTACACGCCATCAACACCAAAAATGTCGACATCATATCAAGACTGCTTTACACAAGGTGACATCACCCTTCTTCTTTTTATCATCACATTCTTCTAGCGTTTTTACCTATTGGGTAAAAGGTACAATTCCCTAAACGATTTAATTGGTGATACGCCTGAATGTTTGACCATCAAATGTTGGTTATTTGTGGTGGTGGGAGTATAACATTCAGGCGTGGCCACGAGTCACTTTAATGTAATTATTACACATCCTAAAATTCACTTCCTCCTGCAATGTTTTATCTTGTTTCGTGTTTCAGAGCTTTCCATTTACTTTTACGTGTTAATGTATTTCCAGTCCTACTTCCGGAGAAAAAAGCAAGACCTACCTGAGTTCCGACTTTCCATTGTACATGTTTTTTCAGCCTCTGATTCTGGCGTGCCACAATAACCACTACGCTACAATTTATCTCATTATGTCATCACGTAAGTGGTTTTTACCTTGATTATTTATTTGTTCACACAGTAAATATATGGTGGTAAATATCACCTTAATGGGTACTGCGTGGGACTTTTTGAACATCATAAAAATATAATGCAGTTCAGTAAGACATTCGCAAATTACTGATCTGATCTGGTCAATTTCTTCAAAGTTTAGATATGTAGTACAAATTACTAACGGCTTGCACCAAATATGGACGTTTACCGTCTCTCTGGCAGTAGATTGCCAATCCATCAAATGATCACAAATAAGCAAACTGTAATTGTGACCCTCACATTTAAATTTCCCTCATTTAAGGGTTTATCACCAAAATTCAACGAGTTTGATGAAATCAAGGCAATCCGTCGCAATTTAGATTTTTGCAATTACTTGTCACTCTTTGAACTAATAATTATGTGAATATTCTCGTAAGATATTTTTGGCTCCCATTAATGGACACAATAATTGTCACCATATCCCATCACAGTCTGACAAAATTCTTTTGCTTTTCAATTTCACAGAAGATACAAGGTTAACCAGAGATCAGATAATACACGATAAGTTAAACTACAAAGTCTACGGGAAGTGGTGGAAGGAAGCCTTGTGCGGATGTCGACAATCCTATGACTCTGATGATGAGGAAGAAGAATACAGCATATTAGTAATATTTTTAGTATTTACGACAATGCAAAAAATATCAGTATTTTCATCATCTTGAGTCTCAATAAACTACAACACACTCAAAATTTGATCAATCTACCCCTTTGTAAAAACCGCTATTGGCCAAATACCTGCCTTAACCCGAACGAGGAAGCTACATTGTATTGAGAAAAACTTTTAGAGATATAGCTATATCTATAGAGGTTGATAGCTATGTCGTTTCGAAAGTACACGCGCTATCTAACTCTATGGCTATATTACAGACAACTGCGTTCTTTTTACATGTTACAAAACGAAACTAAAATTCTTGCATCGTAGGAGAGAAGAGGTATGGCATTTGAACGAGAACAGCTGGACTGTTTACGCGCAGCTGCGAGTCCCGTGTACCTCAGTTTGTGCTGTCTGATGGACGATGCAGACTTGTTTTTGGAAATATTCTGTCTTAGTCGCGAAGCTGACATTTACAAGAAACAATATCCAATATACAGCGTATGTACACTGAAAGGTTCTTCAAAATGAAAATTGAAAAATATCAAGGAATGAAGGATTTCACTTTGATGATTCGGTGGAACTTACCCCAGGTGATATCGCGCCCACATCAGATTGAACCCACCCTAAGGCAGATTGAACTGAGCATCGACAAACTCAGAAATCTCCAAATTTTTGTTTTGGCGGCTATCTTTGATAAGCTATTATGTTGTCAGTCATCTTGGCTGTCAGTCTTTACAAAAAAACACAAACAAGAGCCTTGGCAGCCATTTTTGTTGTTCTTCTAATGTCTGCCATCCAAGATGGCTGATAACATGTTAACATTGAATATTGTCCCAAATATGCTAGTGTTTCTATTGTGAGTCTCTATCTTGAATGCTACAGCTACGGGAGCCATTTTTTGGGGTTTTTTTTTGTTATGGCTGGCATACAAGATGGTCAACAATAGTTTAAGCTGGAGATTCACCTAAACTTAGTGCTGTTCAAATTCATTACAAGTCTCTATGTTTTCACTCGAGTAATTGCACTCATTTTTGTAATTTCTAGACATTGCTGCCACCCAAGATGGCTGATAACATGGCAGCTGATCAAAGATGGCCACCAAAGATCACCTCAATCTAAACTGCAATTTTGAGTTTTTCTGAATTTTTCCAATGATTGGTTCAATCTCACATCACATGGGTTCAATTTCATCTGGTGTAAAAGAACATTTCCCATTTTGCACGAGAATTTCAAGAACCGTCCGTAAACCAATGAAGTACCTCCACGAATTGCCCAACTGTAAATGAGCCGAGATCATTTATTTCGATCGAACATAAGTCAAAAGTCTGCTTTTGCTTTTGATAATTTCAGACGGAATATCATGAAATCCGACAGAAATTAGGAAAATTTGCTGCAGCGTTGTTGGATCAGTGTCAGACACAGCAAGAAGTCGAATATGTTCTCAGGAAAGGTCATCAAGGTGGACCTTTTCAGCATCATATTTGAAATCATCCAAGTTTTCAATATGACACAACCCCCAATCAACAGTGTCCCATTATTGTTGTAGTACATTATTAAAACTAGCAGAAGACTTCAAGTGGTTCGTGACTTATGTGTCAAAAAACATTCAGTTTTCTTCTTATGTAACTTCAGAAAATGAACTGGCAAAAGATACAATATCATCTACTGGTAAATACCCGCGATTGAAGCTTGCCATGCAATGGGAACTGAAGGAGGTACAATGCTTATACGACTGTCAGCTCTTGAAGCAATACGACCCACTGCAATACGTTCTTTGAACAGAAAATCATCTTCACGCTTAATCATTTTATTGATCAGTCGTGATGTTACAAATTTCAATGACGACATTGTAAATTGCAGTCAGAACACTTTCCTAAATCATCCACACGACACGGGTCACTAACTGTGAATTTTGGTGACACAATTAAAGTAGTTCATTCATTGCTGACCTGTAATGAGCCAAAGTGACCAAACCACCCATTGGATTTAACCACAATACCAATGCATTCATTCTTCAAGCATAAATTCTCCATGGCTACAACAGAAAATTCAGGCCAAACGTTGGCATTCAAAACAAAAAAGATGAATAATTTGATTGGGATTTCAAATAGAAAGAAAAGATTTGAAGAGTTGATTTTAATTTACAGGTAGTAACTCATCGCAACTGTCAGCAAGTGCTGGAGGACATGTGGACAGGAGGGAATCACATGCTGATGCGAGTCAACGTGTGGACTTGGTTCTGCTTCTTTCTACCTAGACTCTTCATACTTCCTTTTGTCTACCTGATTCTTTTCATATATCCCGAAACATTCTCTCCCAAAGGACAGAGTAGTAAGTGAATATATGAATTCATATTGATACGTGAACTGATTTGTCAAAAATCCTTGGAAGGATGATCGTGTAAAATCGGTTGTAATATGATAAAATAAAACTAAATCAATTAATAGATCATTGAAATTTTACCAATTAGTTTTTGATAATCTTTCTGCAAATTAATCAACAAATTTTCATCTCCTCTACTGCAGAAAAACCGCCTTACTGGAAAACACCAATGGCAAAATTCAGTTCGGACATGATTTCCTACTGCGTGTTTCTTCTTCTGCTGGCTCTTGACGTTCTTACAACTTCGACCACCTCACTGGGACAACGAGCTCCTGGCAAGTGTTCCCACTTTTTTTGCAACAATGCATTTGAACTAATTCTTATGAATATTGAAAATATTTCCTAATTATTTTTACTGCTTAAAATATTGTCCCTTGAGTGTTTCCACATGGGAAAAGAAATCAAATATTTGTTGAATACGTCTCCTCAATACTTGAGTAGTTTGGTTTCTTTAGGTTTAAATGGTGGACTTGATGTGGCGATATTTATTTACATGTTCAGTTTCATCTTCGAGGGAATAGAAGCTTTGTTTCTTCAGGGTGTCAGGTAAATTTCACACTGTTGGAAAGTTTTATATACACCCCAATGAACTTTGACCATCTGTATATGAAATTTTAACATTATGCTGGAAGATCCATTGTGTGTTCTCTCACATTTTCAGGATTGTATTCAGTAATTGGTGGATGCTGCACCTGTGGGTCATGAATATTATGTTTCTTATTTACATGATCTGTCGTCTGGTTTCCTACATCATCACTTTGAACGAAGTGAGTAGTTTAGATATGAATCTCAACAACAGATTTCTCCTTGTTTACAAATTCATTCTAACAAAAAAGCCTTTCAGTCAAAGGCTAAAAGACCACGCCTCTCTTCCATATCCTGATGCATTGGGGCCGGGTTCCATTCCTTCCCGATCTGATCCTTTCCTGGGGGTGGGGTCCTATCCCGTGATGCCTTGGGACAGAGTTACCCTTTGAACTAGGAAATTTCTGGTTCTCTTCTGGTGTCACACCTGCTTAACATAGCTGAAGAGTGTGGGTTTTTAATTGCAAATTCCAGGACCAAACATATGTTGATGAAGACCGATTTCTTTGGAATGGCTGGGATGTTATGATATGGTCGGAATCGGCTTATGCAATTTCCATTGTACTGGCGTTCATTAAGATCCTTTACATCTTTCAAGACACCAAGGTAACTTCTGTAAATTTTTTAATCACATGCGCAAATACAGGAAACTTTCGTGGTTTAATAATTTAAAGATGTTCAAATTATATTTCTCTGAAAGTAGATGTAATAAGTTTTGAAAGGTTTCCTGATGTTTCAGACGTTTGGACCATTGCAATTGTCCTTGGCGCTGATGATCGTCGAGGTTTCCAAAACCTTAATCATCTACGCTGTTATTCTTTTCGCATTTACTTTCGGTAAGTGTTTCTCCACAAACTCTAATTTCGTAGAAATGTTTTAAATCTACTGAGCCAATTAATTAACTAAAGGGAATTTGTCGTGCTCCTTCCCAGCAAAAAGGCGACTCTGTGAGACAACAGATGCAGCAAAAATGATCAGACACGGCCTTTCGTTCCTTAAGAACAAACTTTAATATTTTCATGCAGGAATGAGCAGAGTGTACCAATACTACGGAGGCATGACAGAAATAGATTCCAACGGGGTTGAGACGACACAATCAAATGATTTCGATGGGTAATAATTTTCTTGGTATCTTCAAAAACATTTGATGATTTATGATTCCACTGATATAAGAATCCATACTGTGCAACCCACTCCCCATTTTAGCTTTTCTTGCATGTAATTACATAAATATGCTATCTGCCATCACACATAAATGATATATATCGCTCCAGACTATTTCAAACATAAACATACTTCCACTCTAAATGTTAACTTTAATTTCCTGCATGCATATGCAATCCATTCTGTAATTATAACACAATTGTCATGGAAACATTGTAAACATACTCCATATTAAAAATCCAAGTTAAGCTTGGAAAGGAAAGTCCATAATATAATTCACTATCTACTTTCTTTGACCCTGGATGGCCATTGTTTCTTTAAAGTTGATCTTCTGGTCAAGGCAGACCAAAATGGGTTGGAATTTTTATTTATGAACAAGAAGGTCCTCCTGCGTGAACGCAAGAGGCATACCGACTGCAGCATAGCCGACTTGGGGGGGGGGGGGGTGAGGAGGGGGGGTGGGTGGAAGGGGGGGGGGGGGGGGGGGGGGGGGGGGGGGGGGGGGGGGGGGGGGGG
>JBCAUG010689763.1:0-13587 GCA_038406175.1 Haplosyllis leylae | reverse complement strand
CCTAATCCAAAATTTTAAATCGAAGTAAATCCTAATTTGAAGTTTCTTGAAAAGTTTGAATTACAGACAATAATTTACTACGAATTTCCGCTTAATTCGAAGGAAAAACTGGCCGCGGAATCATTTCGAATTAACCGTGCCTAACCTGTATTTCGTTATTGAACGTATTGACTCGGCCTTGAGAGTTTCATACAATAGACATCATTGAGGAAAGATCAGTTCAAATAAGAACGATACTTAATTCGGTTACAACGACCACCTGTAACAAGAGCAAATCTTTATCTTGTGACGAAGTTCATGTCGTTGACTTCAGTGTTAAAAAGCTCGGCTGAGGCACGTTGAGATCAAATACACAGAGTACTCAAACCAAGGGTTCTTTTACGCTAGTCAATGCTGATTCGTTCTCTCTCACTTTCATTTGTAAATCAATTATAAAGTAAGAGTATGTTTTCTACCAATACATTTATTCAAGAAGTTTCATATGTGTTCAAGTATCATTTCAAGTAATCAACATTCTAATCTGTGTTCACGATGGTTCTTATACCTTGTAAGGGATCTCAGGTCCTGCCCACTAAGTGGGGTTTCCTAATAGCATTGGTTGAGGTTTCATGGACAAGTCATGGTGAGGGGGTGGATCCTAACAGGGCCTTTACAGTTGGCAGATCTATGACAATCTTCCGTCCAGAATAAGCTGATTAGTGTGAATAAAATTGCCCGTTTACAGCGTGATCAAGTGTATTCTACTATTCCAGGAAAAACTGGTATTTTCTGAGCCATTAAAGAGGCCTACCAAACCTATATTTTGCCAAATTTTCTCAAAATGCGTGAAACTCGGAAATCTTGTTCTTAGAGACGGTCTCCTAGGTCCGCAAATTGTCCCAATTGTTTAAGGTACTTCGATACAACATACACTTTGCAAATTTATCAGCAGTCATTTAAAGAACATAATATTTTAAGATACATTCACCAGCCAATTATTGAGCAATCACACTACAAAGATGATCAAATTTCCTACTGAAATCAATGGTAATGTGCAGTTTTCTCAAATTTAGTATGGTGAAACTTCTGAAGACTTTACACAATGTTGCAGATGTTAAAAACTTGTGGCTTCAGATAAAACTTTTTGAATTACTCAATATTGTTCTATTTTTAAATTAATATTTTGATGAAGTTATATAAGTTTTATAATGTCTCCCAAAAAGGTTCATGATCCACTGACTACCAGAATGCATTGTAAATGATCACTGTTAAATGTGTAGCAAATGTTCAATGAAGCTTGACTGTTTACATTTTGGCCCTGAACACATGGCTGTGACGTCAATGTTGTAAAGAACTACCTTAAGGTTTATTTTCCTATCTTGGAAGTAGTAGTCGTCGACAATGCGTTGTTTGTTATTACAGATTCGTTTGAGTATGTAGTTAATACCTTCTTGGCATCTCGTACTAAATTAGTGGAAATCCCGTTTCATCTTGAACAGTTCACGGGTATCGATCTGAACATTCTTTAAATATTTCAGTTGTTACGTGGATCTTTTGAGGTCGAGTTTGTGTTTGCGTTTGAGGCAGTGTTT
Source organism: Haplosyllis leylae (assembly GCA_038406175.1). Taxonomy (NCBI): domain Eukaryota; kingdom Metazoa; phylum Annelida; class Polychaeta; order Phyllodocida; family Syllidae; genus Haplosyllis; species Haplosyllis leylae. The sequence continues at coordinate 12,016 of JBCAUG010689763.1, read as the reverse complement.
GAGTTACGCGAATGTGACGAATGACAAATCATCACTTTTCGCTTGTCAGAATTGACATTTTTGGTGCCAAAAATATGGACACTGACAATGGCTAAATTGTCACTTTTCTGACATTTTGTAAATATTATTGTCTTTAGTAAAAGTGACAATTTGTCATTTGTCACATTCGCGTAACTCAAACACTACCTCAAACGCAAACGCAAACTTAAGCTGAACATTCACAAGCTGTTACATTGAGAAATTCAATAAGTCCTTCATCATGTCATATCACGGATGTCACATCAAAGAGATCATTTTCCTTTGTGCTATTGATCTTTAATCGATTAGTTATTAATATCCAGCCATCCACTTATGTAACAACTGTTGAGCACAAAATGTAATTTCCTCATAATCTAAAGTTACGTATCCATTATTTTGCATTTAGTTGATATTTTTCATTACTGGAAAAGGTGAGGTCGTTTAAGCATGGTTACATGTAATTTAATGAATATCATATTTTATTAAGTTCCTTCATGTGACCGTATACGGTCATGCAAGGAAAGGTGTATCTGCAATTAAGTAATTTGAAAAGGTCCAGCCTATTTGTTTACCCTGCATCTATATGTCACGGTTGAACCGGTTTAAGGTGCGTCCCCATTACCTTTTTGTACTTAGCCGGCCAAGCCTCTCTCTTGCAAAGAGAGGGGAATGGCCGGTTAGACTTAATTCGGGTGGATACGGCTTCGCTGTAGCCACCATTCCGGTCTGCACGTGCGTGAGTAATTAATACTCACGCATGCGCAGCCGGTGCCCAAACCGGCCATGCCCCTTCCCTTCCAAATGGTATAAATACTCGAACTCACGGAGTTCGAGAGGTTCTCCCCAGGATTCGGACTTGGTTTGAATCCGTTGCTTTGGTTAGTCCAAACTTGTCGGTGTCTCACCGACTCGCCCCCACCGGAGCACCTTGACCGGCTATACCGGGATACTGGCCTCTGGCTCTGCCAGAGTCCTCTGCATTCTAGATCTAAATAGTAATTTATCTAGTCGAGTTATTCCTTAGCCAGTAGTCAGGCCTCACCAGCGAGGCCCTTAATTAAGATAGTTAAGTATCAGTCCGGTGCCCTAAGCGTGCAACGGTATGCCAGTGTATGCGATTAAATGGGACAAGGACTGCCATACGGAGGACTGGAGTAGTCCCCGCCCTCTTAAGTCACGTCAGAGAGTTCTACAGCCAGTGGCATCCTTGCCGCTGACACCAGAGGATAGTAGCAACATCTTAGCCGACCACCCATCAGAAAAACCGCGACATATATTTGGACATGGAAAGAAAGCAATCAAAAGGAATGAATAGCTAGTAGTGTAAAGTAAAACAAGTTGGAAAGAAAGAAGACAGTAGTTTTTAAATTGCACTGCAATAAAGGAGGCCGGCAACAGCAATGGTTCTTGTTTGTGGTTTTGGGTACCAGTTTGCCAGTTCCGGGTACAAGTTTTTCGTTATGCACCACTTTTTTCATAATGTGCCCACCCTCAGCCCGAAAATGTTGTGTAATGTGCCAACACATTACACAAAATTTTGACACATTACAAGATTTTGTGGCGCATTACAAAAAACTGGTACCTGGAACCCGCTAACTGGTACCCGAAAGCACAAACAAGAACCATTGCTTTGCAAGGTCATGCAATAAGGGGATAAAATCCGTCAATGGAATGATTTTGTTGTTAAAATTTGTGCAGAAATTGTAAGGAGAAATTTGAATGAACATCCAGTTTCACAACTTAAGTCTACTAGCCATTAGCATAAATTTTCTTGTCGGTAACGAACTTCGTACTACATTACAAGAAATGCGCGAAATGTTTGCAGTCCATTCATCTGCATGGACGCTGTTCATTGTGGTATTTTATGTGTATGTTAAAACACTGGTCGGAGTTCTTTCAACTAAAATAATTTGTTTGAGTGCCTTTAGGCACGAGAATAAATTATTTTGTTGAAAGAATGACTGACCAGTGTTATAACAATTTTAAAAAACGACTGGCACCTTGAGAACCCCTATCGGAAGACTGATCTACTAGAAAATTTAACTTTAGTTGGCCTTGCTATTGTTGTTCCCCTGGACTGAATAATGTTCAAAATCGCTCACCACTGAATGGGACCCTTCCTTGCACTTGGCCTCAATTGTCTGTGGTGATGGAATTGCCAATTTGCCTTTTGAGGACCAGGGAATGACCCAGAAAGTCAGGGGAGCAAAGAGCGAAACAATAGATGGAGAGCCACTGAGTCACATGGAGTGAGCAGACCAGTACACCCTTCCCTGGTCATAGCTTGTTTGGTCAGCAGAGCATACACATAAATGCGGTTAACTTTTCGGATTATGAGGCAACTTCAAACTGCCAGAATACATAATAATAATTAGAATATCTGTCTGACATTTTTTGTGGATATAGTCTGGATACCTTTCTGTCTGTGTGCAAAAGGATTAAGTTTTGTGACCAGTATTTCTAGTAGATTTTTTACCTCAAAGTTGATGAAAAATCGGATAAAATGCAAAACTGGTCGGATTCAGCTGCTCTCAAAACAAGGTAAAAAATACCAAAATTCCTTCATTTCAAGCAATATTATGGAATTTTCATTGTGTTAATTGTACTTTTCAGTAAATTCTACCCTGGAAACATGTGTCATACCTGTGGTCAGTTTCTATTTTTCAGATTCAGTGCACCTTTCAGTGCACCCAGGTCAGTGCACTCAAGATGCCAATTTTCATGGCAGGTGTCACTTTCCCCTGTAGAACAATAGACAGCGGAGGGCAAATTATCAAGATATAAGATGCCCCGCTCTGAATAGACGAAAGGTGCCAGAGTTTTTTAACCTAAGAAACCGTAAACAGGTTCCAAAATTGCCAAGATGTGTCTGGAGGACTTGTAATTTCCCATTAAGAGAAGAAGTTTTCTTATGGTTTGGATAGTCTGGAAAGAATTTTGATCTTCATGTAGCCCCAAATGATTGGCTTCTTCAACTTGACCATTTTGGTTTCTATTGTAATGGGAGCTGTTTTATTGTGATGTAATTGCACATGGCAAGCTGAAGTAGAGAAATGAAAATGTTATATACTCTCCAGACGTAACACTGCCAAATGTTTTGTACGTGGTGATTGAGTTAGTGTGGTCATCATGACTATGGCTTTCTAAGTCCAAGAATCAATAGAGCATGACTACATCAAGATCTAAAGGGCTGAGACTTCCAGCAAATCAGGGAATTAGCTCAGGCAGTAGCTTGCAGGACATGAAAGTCGGAGGTGCCTGCGCTCACTTCCCAGTATGGGTAACATTTTGCTACTGGATTTTTTACTTCTTTCGTGATTCAGCAGAATCTACAGAGTCTATAGAATCTAAAGCCAATTACGGAAAAACTCGATTATGTGAAATCACACTTCTACGACAATCTTGATCAGAAATTCTTCGTTGCTATGGGAGACACATTATTACTTGGTTTCGGTCTTGAGGAAATCTACAAATCCAGGTTCATCTAATAATATACTGGCAATGCAGTCCTGGATAGTAAGTAATTTATGTGACTGGAATTCCCAGTTGGTAAATTTACGACACTATGGTTTATTAGATATTGAGGCTGTGTGGTTTATTAGTGTCACATAGTCCTGTTCAGGAGACGTCTGATTTCCTTATGCTGCTCGCGGTTCGGAGTAAACATCACAGGCCGTATTCAGATGGGGATACTAACCCAGTCCAGCTTTCATCCTCAACCTTATTCTGACAACATTGTATTAAACTTTTAAGTTCATGTTTTTATTTGATAGAAATTCAGGTTTAAATATGAAATATGAAGAATGAATTCCTTGGCTGTAAAAATTCTTGAATTTTTTTTACAGAATTGTTTGAATCTGGTCAGCAAAAATAAATTTAAAATATCAATTTTTGACCTTAACTTTTAAGTTCTGTTAATTATTTCACACAAAGTTGGCAGATCTGCCTGAATAAGGTTGAAAACGAAAACCCCTAGTGCCTAGTGCAAAATTTTCTGACCCGATGACCATCAACATGACATAGTTCAATTCAGTTTTTCCATGGCAATTTTTTCACGTTATTTCCATATTGCAAAGACACAAGTATTAGGTAAGAAATAGAGGTATATGAAAAAATAACCGAAACCAAACACTCACAAACTCCAATAAATGGTGCGAATATTAGCTTCAGAATTAAAAAAAAACGTTGCGTCTTTGACACAATTGGTGGCACGTAAATGATGTCATGACAACATTCTCGTGTAAACAAATTCCCACCATTGAATGCAGCTTAAAATAGGCCTAATTATCATAAAACTGCAAAAGGCATTTCCCAGAAAACTATGCGCCCCCCTTTGTAATAAAAAAGCTGACTCTATCGAGCCAGCAATAACAGCACTAGGCACCAGGTCAGCATCCCCATCTGAATGCGACCAGTAAACAGGGGGATTATTTTGTCTTACCGTAAGTAAGCAACAAAGCATTAGCGGACTGTATATTCTGACACATTGAGTACAAGTCAAATACTCCGTGGAGCCTTTGTAATGGCTCTTCAGGATAGATTAGCTTCTTCGTATTGACAGTAGCTCTAAATTGTAAGTACTAAGTGTAGCCGATGGAAATCAAATGGAAAATAGGGACATTAGTTCTTGAGTTCAGCTGCTTGTTTTCGTTCTGTGGTCAGAATTCCAACTGAGAAATTTCCCTCTGTAGATGGATAACAATGGCAGATCCAGGATTTCCCAGAGAGGAACGCCTATTTGACCAATTTTTTCAAGAAAACTGCATGGAAATGAAGACATTTTTGGCCCCTAGGGGGACATGGGATCCTTGTGCCCCCCCCCCGCCCCAGGTCCACCATTGGATGGGACGACACATGCTGGGAACGTGTCATCAATCAACCACAGGATAATAAAAATGTGACATTGCGTCGTTGACCCAATCGCTGGCACGTGCAAAATGACGTCATGCCAGCATTCTGAGTAAACAAATTCCAACCAATCACTGCAGCTTAAATTAGGCCTAATTATAATAAAACTGCCAAAGGCTAACGAATCTCTTGGGACAAGATGTTACGACCCCCTTAACCCACTAAGCTACCTCTAACGAGCAAGCCAAAAAGGTGAAACAATTCAACAACTACTATGAACCTTCACACTTCACACTGAAAATCACATTTAAGTACTATACCAGAGAAAACTGTGCATGTTGAAGTCTTTAATTCTGGTTATTTCAAGACATAATGTATTCCTAGAATTTGTGTTTTGTTCTTTAAGTGTTTTAAAAGAGAGATTGGGGAGATTGCTAGCTTATTTGCTTCTTAATCGTTTCTTTTTTGACATTTAAGCGATTCATGAATAGGAGACGAATATGGCTTCTAAATAGTAAAACTACTGACTTGGACTGGTACTATTCCCGATATTACCAGAAACCCAAATAGCTTATTCACGAATTACTAGTCATGACCTTTGTGAACCCCCCCCCCCCCAGTGTTCCTATTTAGGTAAAATCTGCTGTACAGATCTATTCATATGAATTGCCAGTTCAGGGAAATTGAGTAGGATTCTTTCTGAAATGTTTGCAAAAAAACTTGTCATAAAAAAAGTAAAAACAGCAAAAGCTCATTATGTGACGGAAATGAAGCGAGAGAAACGGGAAATTAAACATGTATGTCCGACAATGTTACAGCCTGGCATTCTCTTCAGCTGTCTGCATTCTGATTGTGTTTGCTTTTATTTTGTCCAAAGGCATTTGTCGTGATTGAAACGTTTGAATCATCACGAGTCATGGTCTTTTAGTGACTGTGCTATTCTAGTTTTCATCGTCGGCTCTTAAAAGTCTTTTATATTATGTGAAGAATTACAACAAAAAAAAAGGGTTTTTTCACAAAGGTCATGAATAGTAATTCGCGAATAAGCTATTTGTGTTTCTGGAGAAATCTGGAATAGTACCAGTCTAAGTCAGTAGTTTTACTACTAAGAAGCCTTATTTGCCTCGTATTCATGAATAGCTTAATTGTCAAAAAAGGACAAATAAGAAGCAAATAAGCTCTTCAGCCTTTTATGACCCCTCCCCGGATTAATTTTCGTTGTAAATGTGCTCTGAGAGCATCACATTTGATCTCCAGTCTAGTTAATTTGGAATTAGATTGGTGTACCACAGGTTCATGAATGATGTGCTCACTGTGCCACTTTCAAACAAAATTTCATTTTAGCAAAACTTAAAAAAAAGACGTCATGAACAAAGTTCAAATGGTATCTCGTGACATTGTTAGATCTAAATGAGAACTGCCAAAGGTGTTAACAACCCCCTGGACAGGATGTTACAAACCCCTCGAAGTAACCAATAAGGTGACTCTACGAGCCACCAATAAAAAGAGCAACCCTGTAGAAAACTTGGCTTTGGTGAAAAATGTTATTGCTTGCATTATTAGCGTGGTTGCGTAAGCAAAATCGATTGAACAACAAATGAGAAAAAGAAAAATTAATACTATTAATTAGAGTGCATTTCTCCACGTCATCATTATCAAGCACAGAGTGAGAGTGAGCGAAGGAATTGTGATTTAAAATGAAATTACATTCCATTACAGACAAAACCGTAACAGCTGTAACAATCATCTGTAATAGGTGGTCAAACAAGAAAGTCTTCGTGCGGTAAACCGCAAGAGGCGTACCGCCCGCAGCATGACCTATCCGGAGAGAGGGCACCCCTATCCTGTCCGGAGGGTGTACACCTATCCTGGCTGAGGTACCCCCCACCAGAAGGGTCATGGGACCAGACACTGGGGTAACGCCCCTCCCCCCCCCCCCAGTGAACTGACAGACAAAGTGAAAACATTACCTTCCCGTTACCATTCGGTTACGGACGGTAATAAATGTGGGTAGCAAGATTCTATGAGAATCACGGGGAATTCAAGAAGACAACAAAGCTGTTGACTTATAATATGTAAAGTTAAAATTTATTTGAAATAGAAAAAAGTCACGTTGAAGTTGATTAAATGTGACAAGTAACAGCCTTAGTACAATGTTTAACATTGAATACTAATGTCGTACATGGAAGAGTAGTTATAATATAAATTCGGTAATTTATAGTACAGTAAGTGCTTGCTGGCATAATGATAGTTAGTTGCTGAAAAATATCAAACTTAGATGAAATTTTAAAAATGACGTCATGAACAAAGTTCAAATGGTATCTCATAATGTTGTTAGATGACATCTAAAATGAGTCATGGCAGCATTCTGTGTAAACAAATTCCAGCCAATGAATGCAGGTTGAAGTAGGCCTGCTTATCATAAAACTGCCAATGGCCCTTAACATCTATCCCAAGATGTTAAGGGATTATCGACTCAACCAATAAGGTGACTCTAACGAGCCACCAATTAAATGATAGACTACAAGAAATACCAATAAACATGACAATTTCCAGCTATTTACAAAAAAAACCCCATAAAGATCTATGTTTAACTTTTGCCTCTGGCAAGAATATTTAGAAAATAATATAGATCTACACAAGTATATTAAATATGGATGTTAGATTTTATCTGGGCTGTTCAGATCTTTGTATCTATTTTCTACTGAACAAAGACAGAATGTTGAATTCAAGTAAATAAGATAATCTCATCATCTCTGATTGTCGATAAAATAGTAGTAAGTCTGTAACGTATCATCATTACATAACACATAGAATGAATGTGATTTGTTCCACATTGGAAATTACAGCAAGTGTACTTAATAAAGTTACTATTGAAGGCAATGTATATTGGCCAGTGCTCATCTGTGTAGAACTGGTATACCATTTTCGGAACCCCCCCTCTTTTAATTCGCCTCCTCGGCCATGATACAGGATATGCATTGTATTTTACAGGATTTTCCCCATTTTTACAGGATTTAACAGGACTTTTACAGGATTTTACTGAAGCCCCGTGAAATTGCTGTAAAATCATATATCCTTTAAAAACTGGGGGGGGGGGGGGGTGGCTAACCACCATTTGGGAGGCGGCCTTTTGAAAATGTTACACCGGCCTCAGTTCTTTGTTCTTTGCGGTTAATTTGATTGTTAGATATCCCTTCTTTAACTTTCCCTTCTTTGCCCTTTTATAGGAAAAGCGTGTGTAATCTAATTAAGACATCAAATGTCATTCAATCTAAAGCTACATTCATACTGATAGAGAGAGAGAGCGAAAGCGATAGCGAAGTCGAGATCGCTGTAAAAACGATGTTTCGTCATTTATCTTTCAGATCAAACAATAACGACATTTGCTTGAATGTCTTTTTCTCCTTGAGACTAAATCGCTTTCACTTCCGTCTTTGCTTGGTGTGAATGTGGCTTAACAGAGAGTGGTTAGAACATTAGTTATAACACTGAAATAAAGGAGTGTTTACACGTAGCATTTTCAGCCCGTCATTAATAACGCAGTATTTTTCTGTTAGCATTGTAATTGTGAAAAACACACAGAATGGGTCTGCAACCCATTGTGTCAATTATTCACGCAATCACCATTGGCACAATGACAAAATATCAGGTAGTGAAAGTTTCACCAGGTGGCTCGTTTGCCTTCGCTCCCCCTTCGCTCCCCTTTGCTCTCCTACCCTGGGCCTCGAATAGCCTTGAATGTATTCGAGGCCTGGGCCTCAAATAGCCTCGAATAGCCTTGAATAGCCTTGAATAGCCTCGAATAGCCTTGACTAGCCTTGAATAGCCTGGAATAGCCTGGAATAGCCTTGAATGTATTTGAGGCCCTTTGCCTTTGCTCCCCTTCGCTCCCCTTCAGCCCCCCTTTGCTCCCCTTTGCTCCCCTACCCTCAATAGCCCTGAATACATTCAAGGCTATTCAAGGCCCAGGCCCCCAATATATTCAAGGCTATTGAAGGTAGGGGAATGAAGGGGAGCAAAGGGGGCGAAGAAGAGTGAAGGGGGGTGAAGGCGGAGTGAAGCGCATTCTATACTAGGTTTTAGGGTCCCCACCACCTGCGGCAATAAAATTCGATTACAACATATAGTGGTTAGATGTCCCCACCACCTGCAAATAGAACCATCATCCCATGTATAGTCACTGAGCCGCAAAAGGCCATCATAGGTCCCCACCACGGGCCCAAAATTTCAGGGCAAAAACCGTCAATCAACTACTAAGGTGACTCTAACGAGCCACCAATGAAAACTGCTGCTTTATTAATAACGGGCTGAAAAACGCTACGTGTAAACACTCCGATCGTTTTTGTAGTATCACTGTGAGATATTCAGGAAGACTTCAAAGTAATTCAGTCATGACGATAAACAAACAACCAATAAACCAAACAGTACGTAATAGATCTAAAGGCCCATTCACACTGTGCGTTTTGTACCTGCGATTTGTTTTTGCTACCAATGGGTTGTATAGTTGCTGGTGATGTTTTCACAATTGCACAATGTGAACACTTGCATTTTCATCCTGTACAACCCATTAGTTGCGATAAGGAAAATTGCAGTCGTAATCGCACAGTGTGAACGGGCCTTAAAATTGAATTGCACAGCAATGGCAAGCATGGAGCTCGACCTAAGCTGCCAAAACTAACTAACTTACTAAACTCTAGTCTCCCTCAGTGTTTCGTAGGCAGAAGAAATTGCTTATGTTGAGCAAATGCAGTAATATCATGATTAAAAAGTCTTAATGGATTGTAATAAAAGTATGCCTATGTACAGCGTAATAGAGTAAATTACGATTAGAAAGAGAAGAAACGTTGAGAAATTCGTTACGTTTGTCTATATCTACATTGACGTTATGGTCCGTTTACACTGAGCGTTAGCGATAGCGAAAGCGAAAATTTCCTTTGATGCTTGCCGCCTACACTTTGATATTTTCTGATGGTTCTTTGATCTATATCGCTTTCGCTTTCACTCAGTGTAAACGGACCCATATGCCTAGTTATACCCTATCTTTACAAATGTCTGCTAATTCTATACTATGGGTTTTTTTCCCTCTAAATTTAATGAGATCACATTTAAAGTTTTCTCAATGGCTTTCCCAAAGTATTTTACCAACATTCTGGACAAGACTTTTAATTTTTTTATGGAACATTCTACACAGTTAATGGACGTACTAATTATAAAGTTCAAATCAAAATACTCACAAATTTTAAAAGGTCTAAAATCAAAACTCTTCCTAGCGGTATCTCCAATCCATTTGAAACGAAACTAATTTCTTTAAATTTTACAGAAAGCGAAGTTATAGATCTAACAGATCTAAAACAGGTTCAATAGGAGAACATTGGGAATTACGCCTAAACCAATCAGTGGTCTGCTGCGCCACAACCCCTATTCACTAAATCTGCAAGGGTGTGAAAAAGGGAATTCAATTGGCCTGTTTGCACGAAGTTTCGGCCTCTTAATTCAAAAGAAATCTCCTAATGTTGTAGTTTGTCCACGAAATTCTGATTTTTTTTACGTTTAGCACTTCCATTGTCATAAAACATCGCACAGTGTAATGTCTTGCATATGCATTTGGCAATAACGTAACAACGTTTAATAGTAAAAATATAAATACACCAATAAACATTAGACAATATAAAATGAGCAATACACGTATCAGTAAAGAAGGAGCAAAGATTTCAGTTGAGTCATTTGTCCTGCCCTTTAAGCAATGTTTACACGTAACGTTTTTCAGCCTGTTATTAATAACGCAGCGTTTTTCTGTTAGCATTGTGTCTCGGTGACGGTGTGAAAAATGCAGGAAATGGGTCTGCGACCCATTCTGTGCATTTTTTATAGACATAATGCTAAACAATAACGCAGCGTTTTTGAATAACGGGCTGAAAAACGCTACGTGTAAACACTGCTTTACAACAGATTCATTTTATGCACAATCCAGTTAGAGAACCAGACTTCATGTCGTCCTGAAAACACCAAGCTTGCAAAAAGTTCTCCATCAATGTGCAAATCAATACGGAACTTTTATCCCAGAGGAATTGTTTTCATTCCAATTTATTTTTAAATAGATCTGTAAGTTACCAAATTCCATTTTCCTTATTTTTTCTCATGTACACGTTTTCCGCCTGGCACTGGATTTTATCCGGTTTTGCATCATCTATCAATGACCAGAATTATGTTCAGGTTGAATTTTGATTTATGCTAGAAGCGGCTACTGCCCAGCATTAAGTTCTAGTCTGATTTGGATTTATATTAGAAGCAGCAACTGCTTTCCAATCTGGACGAGGACATAAAAGCGCAGACTTTGGTGCATTTGATAACGAGTACAGTACAGTCGTGCCATTCGGGTTTTTCATGACAGGCAAATCTGACAGATCTGTCAGATCTGACAGAAGTAAAATGTAATTTTTAAGAATAATTACAATTTAGAATTGAGATATAAGGGTTATTTAATATTCCCTGTACCTGCTAGATTGTGGGTACACTGTCAAATGATTAACACAAACAACAGCAAGTAGTAGAAATCCACTTAAAGATCTGTCAGATCTGACAGATTTGTCAGAAACGAGTATCTTGAAAAACTCGATTCCCGTCCAAACAATGACTGATGGTGAGAACCGAGCACTGATAACACTCTGATTGGAGCGGCTTCCGGTTCCGGTTTGTTTGAAGCGGCTTCCAGTTCGGTTTGTTTGAAGCGGCTTCCGGTTCCGGTTTGTTTGCACTTTGGCATCGATCCGTTTAATGTTTTGAATCGTGTTGCATAATAATGAGAAATGAGCAAATCCATTTACTTGTTGTATTTATTCACAACGGTGCATTAAGCCAGTCTGTCCTGCCGTTACGTCAGCTTGTCGGGATCCACTTTGTGCAAGCACATCATGAAGGCAAATTCTGAAAGCAAGAACACAAATATTGCTGTTTTGTGCGTAGTTGGAAATACACAAGTATAAGGACCTGTTCACTCCGTCAGCGTCAGTGTCAGTGTCAGCATTGATACTTTGGATGAACTATATTGCTTTCAATTGACATGCTCAGACACAATTGAGTTTTTCACGATAGGCGTTTCTGTCAGATTATCTGACAGATCTTTGCGCAGGGAAGAGCAAAAAAAAAA
>JBCAUG010689652.1:0-13588 GCA_038406175.1 Haplosyllis leylae | reverse complement strand
GTTCATCTGCCACATTTTGTACAATGTATCACAATACCGATAACTTTGGGGTGGGCAACTGAAATCAATAGGGGGGGGCAACTGAAAACAGAAAAGCTGTTTTCAATCACTCCGGGGGGTGAATGAAAACAGAAAAGCTGATTTCACTCACCCCGGGGGGGGGGTGACTGAAATCGAGCCGTCCTGAAAACATTTCACCGTCATGTGCTCATCAAAACAATTCGTATGTAGGTGCCCTAGTTGTTAAATAGATCAAGGTCCCCACAGATCTGGTTCAAACTGAGGAAGTGTTATGCTTTTGAAGATGTGCAATTAATGGTCATTCTTTCATTTTTTTCTGACATGGCAGGTGTTTCCAGAACTTGTTCACGGAAGCTATTTTCCACTTTGGTTTTTCAATCGCAAAAACTCAGTGGTCCAACCAATGTAGCTGCAACTACAAGTTTGTTTTTCCAGAAGCAGGTATGTCGCTCTGCTTTACTGTGGACACCGAATGAATACAGATACGAATAGTAACATCATTAAAAACATGTGTATCCTGGAAAATTCACTGAACATTGACTACACAATTATTGCCTGTTTGACCTAGTTATAACAAAATAACTTTTATGCAATATGAAACATAAATCTAGTTGCAACTGTGATGCGCAAAGTCTCAAAATACTAAGCTGTTTGTTGTTTTAGTATCCAGCACCCGAAGATCGAGTAATTCGGAATCACTCCGACAAAGTGTAAACACTGTGCAAAATAACAGCCTGTTCTGCTGTGCAACATTCTGTCTGTGTTGAAAGGATTATTGAATTTGACGCATGTTAATTTTTGTTCGTGGGTTTTTTATGAATTTAAATGTTACAGACTGACATGTGTTTCAATCATGATTTGTGGTTTCTTTATTTTTGATGGGCAATTCCACACGACCATTGCAATTGGAAATCAGATTTTGGAAATGAAGATAAAATAGAATATCAATGATAAAATGTCCTTACTTTAATGGCAAATATTTGTCCCAATGGTTAATCTCTGACTTTTAATTTGAAGCAGAACTTCAACACGACTGGACAATACAGCAGTCAAAGACCTCCAGTTGCGGATCCTAAACTTTATGACGAAGCGTTCAGAAGAGCTCGAGATGAACCAGAAATATTTTGGGCTGAAGCGGCACAGGGAATTCACTGGTTCAAACAATGGGATAAAGTCCTGGACAATTCCAACCCACCCTTCTCTAAATGGTGGGTAACAATAGTTAGCTTTTTAATCAAATATTTCATCATAAAATTATTTCAGAGTTGGTAATCGCGTGAATTAATTTGAAGTCAGTAAAAGAATAGTCATAAATTGTGGATGTGCAAGTAACCGGTTGTGTGTGTTAGATACATCAGAAGCTCAGTTACAGACAACCTAGAATAACCTGTTTCACTGCGGGATGACCTATGGGTGGTCCCATCGCAAAACGTGGGGAAGGGCCTAGTCTCCTTTCGCTTTGAAATTTTGTGAAACCAATGAAATCTCAGCAGTTTTTCAGTTTATTTAAGTTTTCAACGCTCGTAGTTTATTATTGTTTGTGAATAGAAAGAATGTCTCTGATGCTGTTCCTGACAGGTTTCCTGGTGGTGAACTGAACGTGTGTTACAATGCGGTAGATCGGCATGTGTCAGAAGGACGTGGGGACCAAACTGCCATAATATATGACAGCCCAGTGACAGGAACAATACAACATATTTCATACAAGCAACTTCTCACAGAGGTAACGGATCTGTGATTTCAATTTTACCTATACCTGCTCAGGTGGGACTAAACAAGCGAAATGCATTGCCACCTTATTTACATTGATCTTGCACATAAGTTTGCACATCTCAGATTGTCTGTACCTCCTGTAAACAGAAGCTTTCTGAAAAGCACTATGAATATTCTTAGCCTCAGGTAGTTTACAGCCTTGTTGCAATGTTTTAACTCTCATATTTGCATACGGGCCACGGGCATGTGATATCAATAGTGTTCATTAATGTCCAAAATTAGACAACTCCAGAACGAAGCACAAAGTTCGAACTATTAAAGTTTGAGCCCAAGCACTCGTGATCAACACACTGGATTTTAAAAATGCTTTAGTAAAACAGAAAATGGAGTTATCGATGGTTGACATAAAACAAACATAGTCGGACGTTGTCGAAACCAAACTTTGCTCTTCCGCAATCCTTTTCAATGGTTTTCAATCAAATGCAAATAGATCGGAGCTTGTTAGAGTGTTGAGGCAAGGAGAACGTTTCAGTTTGTGCATGAGTCTGTGTTAAGACAAGACTGCCGAATGGTTATTTGATCAACTGCAGTTAGTCTGGTTTGATCGACTCGATCGAAAGCGATTACCAAGTGACCACCCTCACTGGGTTTATGCAGCAGAATGTTAATTCTGTAGAATACAGCAGAATAATTGTTCCGCTGTACAGTGATATTTTTGTGGTCCCGCGCGTACACATAGTGTACGGCGGACCACATAGTACTCAAGATGAACATCTGGGTGGTGGATACTTTTTGCCTGTATCACAAATTCTTGTAATGCGTTTTTCATAATGCGCTGGCACATTACAAAAAAATGCAATACCTTTTAGTACATAACACCAGAAAGTAATGACACTTTTTGTAATGCATCGGTGCATTACGAAAAATTGGCACATCACAAGAATTTGTGACCCATTACAAAAAAATATGGTTCCCGAAACCAGAAAACTGGTACCCGAAACCCGAAACAAGAACCCTTGCTATTGCCGCCTCGAAATCCACACTTCTTTCAATGGAATGGAATGGTATTTCAGATAGACACACTGTTATGCCCCAGCTGGTCAAATTTACATCCTGATGGAGCCCACCACTACTTCCGTTCATTGTGGGGTCTACTCCTGGTGCAGGTCCAGGGCAGCTGGAGGGCCTTGGGCTCCCTCCTGACCTCAACTTTTGACACTCCGAAATTGACCATTTAGGTAGACTGTTTTGTATCAATTTGGATATTCAACTGATTATCACAAATGAGAAAAATGGAGTCAAGAATGTAGGAGAATATTTGAGAACCAAAATCCTTAAAGTTCTGGGAGTCCTTGAGCTGGATGATATGCAGTATTTCAAGTTTCATGAGAGAAATGGCTTGCTGCAACCCAAAAACTCCTGACACCATGATTTCGTGTGCTAGAAATACATTTATTTCTGAGTTATTTTAAGAACTACACATCCACACAGTAGTTAACTTGAGACTAAAGAAAGCCAACATGCATCTCCCCATTTTAAATTATAAGTTTAAAGTTCTTGACATGAAACTAACTCCTCGCGAAACTTCTACAGAGTCGACATTTGATGACCGAACAATTGTTCCAGGCTGAGTTGTGCTGGTTCACCAGGAAGGACCGTACACAAACCGTTTTTAAATCTCTGAATGACTTTTTTACACCAGAGATCATTCGGTGTTTGAACAGCAATATGTTTCTTTGCCTGACTGAACACCAATAGATTTCTTTCCCGGTTGGGCATAAATCTTCTCCAATTACAAAAGGGCTACATTTTCCAATAACGTTGAGACGATTTCTCATTTAATTTTCTGGACATTTACGTTGTCTTTAATGACGTCAGTGTAAAAAGTTCATTGCTGAGAAATTAATAGATTACCGCTCTTGGTATAATTGTGTTGGAGTGATTGAAGCAAAAGAACATGTCTTCATGTTAATCAAATATCAAATTCTTTTTACGAAATAATTTCACTTTGTAATTCATAATGGGTGCTTTAAGTGGTCTTGACCTTTTTCGTGAGGCCTTCTGAAGTACCCTAGTTGGGTGACCTTATTCCATGTCCGAAATTAAATTTGTGTGAGCATTGTCTTTTTCGGACTTCATCTGACCTTTTGTGAATTTGAACTGACTTCGGCTTGTTGAATAATCACTGACTTACCTCCACCAGGGTGCTATTCATGTTTTGTGTGACCAGGCTACATAGGCTTGACCTTTGACAAGGGTTTCCTTGCAGTGTTTGGTGGCTCGTTTAGAGTCACCTTAATGGCTGGGTTTTTACCCCAAACTTTTGGGAAGGTGGCAGGGACCTATGAATGCTGTTTCCTGCTTTGTGAATGTAGATAGAGCGGTGATGATACCCAGAGGTTCTGGGGACACCTTAACCCTTTTTGTAATAGAATTGTTTTTTTTAAATTATTTATTTTGAATCAACTTCTTTTTCATCATAAATTTAATGTTGACAAAATATTTGAGAATTTATTTTGAATAAAAGAATTTGTTTTGATGGCTAAAACATTGCTTATGACTTTCAGGTTTGTAAATTGTCTAGTGTCCTGAAAAAGCACGGAGTGCAGAAAGGAGACCGAGTACTCATCTACATGCCAATGATTCCGCAAGCCATCGAATCAATGTTAGCTTGCGCAAGAATAGGTGCTGTGCATTCTCTTGTTTTCGGTGGATTTGCTTCGAAGGAACTTGCTACAAGAATAAATCATGCAGAGGTATGTCTGTGTCAGTAGTTTGATTATGATTTCCTCTTTCAATTAAGAAATTCTGAAAGCAGATGTACTTGATTACCTTTTTGACTGCATATTAGCAAGAAAATTGCCAACATTTTAGGTTATTTGTCACATTGTTTCTATTATACGAAAATACAACAAAACAACATTTTCCGAAAAATTAGAACACCATCTTAAAATTTATATTTCAGCCCAAACTTATTTTAAGTGCAAATTGTGGGATGGAACCAGGGAGAGTAATAGAATACAAGCCACTTCTGGACAGAGCGATAGAGATTTCAAATTACAAGCCTGAGAAATGCATCATCTACAACAGAACACACGAACTGGTAAATTTAATACTGTCCTGGACCGAGTGTACATTTTAGAACATACTAGTGGGAAAGGATAAACAATTTCCTGGCATTACTCTTGAGCTTCGCGGAAATCAGGGTCAATTCAACTGAGGTTTTTTTTTCAGTTTAAAAGGGCAGCCGTAGTTTCCAGTAGAGACTTGGATTGGGATGAGGAGATTGCGGGAGGTCAAACACATGACTGTGTACCCGTAGAAGCTATGGACCCACTCTATCTCTTGTACACATCTGGTACCACGGGTATTCCCAAGGTACAATTTTAAGCCATTCTTTAATCCAATTTATCTCTACCTTTTATCATATACCTGCAGGATAGATTGTGTACATCTTTGGGTTTTGTTCAAGAACTCTTTGTATTTTAGGCTGTTGTGAGACCGAGTGGTGGACATGCAGTTGTACTAAACTGGAGTATGTGGAACATCTATGGTCTTGAGCCACAGGAGGTAAGTTTTCATCCCAGTTATTTTCACTGTTAACAAGGGAAATGTGGTCAAATATTTTACTATTAATCCAGTTTTAAGTAATTTTGAATTCTAGACTACCCAGTCTAACCTAAAATACTGTCAAAATATAACACAAGAACAGGTAGATTGTCTAGCTCGTACATTTTAATCTGAAACAACCTGTAGTATTCAAGAAATGGCTACCGAACCCGTCTGTTTCTGTCTCTGTGCCTGGATCTGTTGATTTGACATCGAATTAGCATTTGGAGTAAAAAAAATTGTGAATTCAAGTATACCTTTTTTGTGTAGTTTCAATTCATTCTGTCAAACTTATTTTCCTCTGAATATTAATTCTGTTACAATCCTGCAATTCTGTTTCCTCCATTACTCCTTTCAGAATCGGTATGGGATCTTACCGATTAATACTAGTGTGAAGATACAGTCTCGAAGTTTAAATCTGCTCTGAATTTGGAATAATTGGAGTTTTGTTTTATAGTTAATGACATTTGTTACTGGTTTGTTTTATGTTAAGATTGGAATATTTATGTTGCATAGTAATTGTACAATACCAAATACTGGTCATGACATGGTTCATCGTCCATCAGCGACAACTTCCAGCAATGCATAACCGTTTCCCATTTTTGGTCCGTAAAAGAGAATGGGTGGTGCGCACCCGCAATTTTTCTTCGTAGATCCGCCCCTGTGTTATTCTCCTGTGAACTGTATGTTAATCTGTTTATTACCAAACTTCCTCATATGTATTGGTCTTCACTTTATCAGATCTATCAAGAGTTAATCCCGCAATATCAACTGCGCTAAAGTAGACATTATTCATTCCGTTTGTGTTACACGTGTAAATGAAGTATTTGTTACTCAAAGTGAAAAAAATGACATTTTTACCGCCCGCATCCAATAGTTTCAGTTTGTTTGTCAGTTCACAGGGGGTACCCCGGCCAGGTCCAGGTCAAGATGGGGGGGGGGTACCCCAGCTGACTTGTATGGGGGGTACCCCAGCTGACTTGTATGGGGGTACCCAGCCCAGGGCACCCCCCCCCCCACTGGGATGGGATACCTCCCTGGCTGGGATAGGGTACCCCCTGGCTGGGATGGGGTGGCTGGGATGGAGGATCCCCCCCCCCGATAGGACAGCAGAGCGAGCACTTGCTACGCGCGGGCGGTAGGACTTTCTTGTTAAACATTCTTCTGGAAAATTTGTTCAAACTATGACGGGCATTTACTCTTTACAGACTTGGTTTGCAGCATCAGACTTAGGATGGGTTGTCGGACATTCTTACATTTGCTATGCACCTCTGATACATGGTAACACCACAGTGTTATACGAGGTACACATATTCAGTGTGATCTTACCAAATGAGTGATCTGACTATTCATATTTTACTGCGTTTCCCTGCACTGCGCTGCATTGCTCTACACTTTCTCTCATTTAAAGTTAATGAATAATAACTTGAGTTTCAGGTTTCGCTATGAATGTTTTTCTATTTTCTTTCAGGGAAAACCAGTGGGAACTCCAGATCCTGGATCGTATTTCCGCATGTTACAGCAACACAATATAGTTGCCATGTTTGTTGCGCCAACTGCTTTAAGAGCCGTTGACAAAGAGGTTTGCCTTTCACCTCTCTGTGCTTATTAACTTATTACTATCAACAGAACCAACATGTAAATAGAAACAGACGTCCACCGAAGTCTTCCATCAAATTCTTTTCTGTCCATTGTAGGACCCACAGGCAAGACATGGTGCCCAATACTCACATCCGAAGTAAGCGAGAAATACAAATTAAAGTACCTTGGTCCAATACTCGTCGAATTGTTTTTGTTTCTAGTCGCCCGAAACAACTGATCTCTGATGATGATACATTTTATAATGTTATAATGACCATATCTCCTTGATTAATGGAGATAGACTTGTACTTCAGAATCAAAATTTGGATCATATTTAGTCATCTGGATATTTTCTGAGCAACATTCACCTATGTGGAAAAAATCCAGGCCAGCTCAGGCTGTTTTATTTTACTGCTCACATCTTCATTGCATTTTAAAAATAATAGCTTCAGATATTTGTTTGTGGCCGGAGAACACTGCGATCACGAGACAAGTAACTGGGCGAGGAAAGCTTTCAGGGCACCCGTTCTGGATAACTGGTGGCAGACAGAGACGGGATCCGCCATAACTTCTACTTGTGTGGGATTAGGCAACACACTTGCACCACCACCTGGGGTGGCGGGTAGACCTGTGCCTGGGTGGAACAGTAAATGGTTTTATTGTTATTGTTTTCAAAATAATTATAAAGTAATAATACATTGACGAAACACTGGCACAACTGAAAAGATTTCTTTTTACCTGCAGTTCGCGTACAAAATGAACAAGGAGAGGAAAGTAATCCAACTGAACTCGGACGGATACTCGCCAAGTATAAATGCCATATTGTTTTTCCATTGTAACTTGTTAAATTAAACATAATGTGGTGTGACACAATAGGCGTGAAGAAATCCATTAATGTGCGCAGGTTTGATTTTTTTCCTTGTAATAATTTGCTTCTTACAGTTCTTCATCTGTTACACGCTCTTTTGTAGACTTCCTCTTCCACCTGGAAACTTTTCCACTCTGTATAAAAATGATGGGAAATTCAAGGAACTTTACTTCACAAAATTTCCGGTGAGGGAAAGACTTTTTATCAAAAAATATTGTGTATTGGCATCAATCAGAATCACTTATTTAATTAATATACACTTAATATTTTACTTCCTTAACTCTATCATTATTGAAAAAGTCCTTGATGTTTTCAGGGTTATTATGATACAATGGATGGGGGATTCAAAGACGTCCACGGTAACATTGCAGTTATGACAAGAGCCGACGACGTAATCAATGTCGCAGGGAAAAGATTATCATCTGGTCAATTGGAAGAGGTAAGTCCACGAGATATGTAACGAACTGATGGGTGGACAATTAACAGACCTGATATTGTCAGCAATTCAAAAATATTTGAAATTCCATTGCCATACTTTGCGGCATCAAACTCTTGCAATGATCAAAGCACGTAGAATTACTTCTATCCACACTAAGTAAGGGGACCCACCCTAGCTATCAAACCTGGGCCAAACATCACCAGAAGTTCAAAACAGGACCGTCCAGTGGCCTCACAAAATGAACCAATGTGAAAATGAAATGAAAAAACTTCTGTCCATACTTCTGATTTTAGGCAATAACAGACCACGATGATGTCGCAGAGGCCGCTGTGGTAGGGAAACCAGACAAATTAAAGGGACACATACCTGTTGGAATCTGTGTGATAAAGACTGGTAAATATTGCAAATTCTTCTCCAAAGTAAGTTTTCTTTGAGCCTGAATTAACATATTTTTATCCTGAACTTGAGATTTAGGGAGTTTAAGTAGTCTATAAATTATAAATATAGCTACCAATTTTTCTTGAATAGACATTTACCTTTAAGTGATTTCAAATTTTAATAAGTATGTTGTTCAATTTTAAAGGTGTGAAACATAAAGAAGACCAAATAAAGAAGGAAGTCGTTCAATTAGTGAGGACAAACGTTGGAGCTTTGGCTAGTTTCAAGGAAGTATTGATTGTGGAAAAACTTCCGAAAACACGGTCTGGAAAAGTGGCAAGAAATACTCTGGCAGCAATGATAGCAGGAGAGCCCTATAAGGTAAATCTTTCTGTATTTAATGGTACGTTCACACTGCACGGGACCGGACCAGGAGGGGGACTGGGAATGAGTCCAGGAACAGTGGGTTACTATATATTATGCAGAACTGTTCACACTGCACCAGGACCTGGAATGGGACCAGAGCCATTGACTCTTATTGTGCCTGTCCCATTCCCGTGCAGTGTGAGCATGCTATTATACTTGCTGGCTGAGTCCTGTGTTTGTGTGTAATTTTGATTGGTGTTAGATATAACTACAGATATTTTGTCTTTAAGCAATGGTCATTAGCACCTGATTTTACATAGATCTACTCAAACTTTCTCCGGTTGGCCAGGAATTACTGTAAAAAATTCCAATACTGTCAATGACTGAGTAAAATTTATTAAGTTACTTTAATTTCAAATTGATCGTAATTTATTACACCCAAAAAATTACGAAAAAATATGTAATTAAAAACTAGATCTAGAATATCTATATTTTAGATTCCTGTAACCATTGAAGATGCTACTGTCTATGACAATATTCAGCTTGTGTTGAAGGAAGCGGGATACGTTCCAGAACGTCCCACAGAGTAAGCTGAAACTAGTTTGAAGACGCCATGCTTGCCAATCCCCTGAACAATTAGGACACCTAGTTTGTTATGAATTGGTGATCCCGTGTGAATATTTAGCTTGTACGACTAACAATATTATGCAAAATAATTATGAATTATCTATTTACACATTGTTATCCATTCCCCACGGAACAAGGTTTTCCCATTTTCTCCTGAAAACCGTTTGAAAATATGTGAAGCTCGGAAAGAAGCGTGTTCCCAGCATCCCATCGGAATTGTCAAGTCAATGGTTATTTCATTTGAAACATCAGTTAAGATCATAAGAAAGTTAAAGAAAGAACTAAGAGTTTAAATGTTGTTAATTGTATGATGTTGCACATAACCCTTTACAACATATCTGACTGTCGGGTTTTCTTTATTGTGTATTCCAAACCATTTTTAGACGTATTTTTCGTTATTTTTATACAAATGAATCTCAATACTTTTTCAAACATTTTATCTTTCTCTGTGCTACATTCCTTCTAAGAACAAAGGTGTTTGCTTTGCCTGTGACACATAGAGTTTAGATTTCTGAGTTTAGATTTAAAATTCAGATTTATTAATTAGATCTACAATTGATTAATAAGTTTAGT
Source organism: Haplosyllis leylae (assembly GCA_038406175.1). Taxonomy (NCBI): domain Eukaryota; kingdom Metazoa; phylum Annelida; class Polychaeta; order Phyllodocida; family Syllidae; genus Haplosyllis; species Haplosyllis leylae. Next base: position 3,413 of record JBCAUG010689652.1, on the reverse strand, counting down.
TTTAGTCCACGTAATTAATCCTGCCAGATGAATATATGACAAAGAAAGCAACCATTGAGGTGCCGCCTATGATTAATAAAATGATTTTGATGCCAATTCACTTTTAATGATGCATTGTGATTCTTTGTTAGTTTGATTTAGCCAATTTAGACATTGTCTTGTAATGACAAGACCACAGACCACGGCATGTTTTGCATGGGGCATGAAGTAGTATTAAAAGTTCCTGGGATTTTTCTTTCGTCTGGAAGCGTTGAAATGGACGTGATTTTATTTATTTTAGAAGGTAAGCAATGAACTGGTCAATGCTTGTTTCTTTTTTCAGAGGAAGACGAGTAATGACATGTTTGTTCATTTTGAAGTAGCCATATCATGGTAACTTATAAGATGTTGTACCACCTGCATAGCTCTTTTAGCTAGGGTATTCTTGATTAATTTCTGATGCTACACCTATTTAACGAGTGATCTCTTTCGTAAATCTAATTCAACTTGACAAGTTGTCAATCTGTTCTTTCTAGGCACGTTCAGAAACAAGCGTATTACGATGATGAGAATTAAACTTTCGACGAGTATTTCTCAAACCGTTTTAGTGTACCTGAAGGATACTTACAAGGGGAATTTTCTGGTTTTTACGTAAATTTTGACAAAATCATTGTGCCAAAATGAGAAGTCGATTTTCAAATAGTACCTACCTGAACCCAGATGTTTCATGTGTGGGAATGGTCTTCCAGTGATTCAAGAAAGGAACACTGGAGTTTATTCTTTGATTAAATTTTTTGTATTCTACAATTGTTAAAACAAAATGCGTCCTTTTTCATCAAAAATCTTACTTTCTGAAAGAGTGTAAATAATTCTAAAAAACATATTTCACAATAAACTGGAATTTTCCAAATACGAATGAATTTGTTTAATTCACTGAATGATCAAAGTTTAAAAAACTCTAGTAAAAATGAATATTTGATGCAAATGTAAGTAGTATTGCTCACCAGAAAAGGATAAATGCGTTTGTATATTTTGCTAAAAACAAATTTCATTTTGTTCAAAATGCCTCATCGTTGAGAGCAAAGTTCTCTCGGAAGGGATGAGCCGGGGGGGGGGGGGAGATAGGATTTGGATGAATTTGATGAAGAACCTTGCTTTCGATTTTGAAGCCGACCTTAACTTGCCTGCAGTTATCTTATTTTTTCAGTCGCGCCGTCTCGATCCAGAGCGGAGCGACTAATCTGGTCAGTTTGGTGTTGTGCTTGTGGCTACATGTAAACATTTCCAAATTTCGTCGGATTTCAAAAGTTCTAAAGCCAAAATGTGTTTCGGGACATTCTGTGCAACTTTGCTTTTTGGACACCCCCCCCCCCCACCAAAAAAAAAATTGGATCACAAAAAATTCATCAGAATTCAAAATTTTTTGAACAACAAATGCATTTCAGGAGATTATAAGGAACTGACTTTTTTGTGCCCAGAAATGTTTGGCCCAAAAAAATGTTCACAAGAATTCAAACATGCATTTTAGGGGATTCTAAATACGGTGCAACACAATGCTGGGAAACTTTCTTGTTTAAAACTCCTCGAATTGGAAAAACGTCGAATATTAAACCAATTAAACTGTAAAAAATAATTTGATACAGCGTCAAAAGCACTTATTTAATTTTCATGGTTCATGAAGTTATTTCAATGATCTCGATGAAATATATAACCAATCGTTCCCTGTTCCCACAATCTTCACTAGGCGAAGTAACAATTCCCACGTAGCATGAAGTATTCTTTGACAGTGTGCAAACATAAAAATAATCTTTCAAAATTAACATCTTTATTTCATACTTATTTTTAAAATACATTTCTTACCGCAACATAAATACTCTTCCATAAGTATAGACTACTCTGAAGCAATATGAAAAGATACAGACTGCATCAGTGTTCGTTCACCCTGAATTCTTAGCGATTGCATTAAAGCTGACGATCATCACTAAGAATGGGTACTCTACCCTCTTCACTAAAATGTTCTGTGAACGAGTCCTTGCCTTAAATACTGATTCTGACCCGAGTTAGGGTAATTCCATTTGTTCCACCATTGCATCACAGAGTTTTTAAGATAACAAAAATGGAACAAATGATAAGATTCTTCTCAATTACAAAGTAGATGCATTATTTTCCTCTTGAGGAAGAAGTATTCTCTGAAAGAGTATATACATTTCATGTTCGTTACATTGAACTAAACACTGGCTGGAACCGAAACTGAGACCTGGAACAAATGGGTTGTATGAAACTGTGTGGAAGGTTTCACATTACACCTGAACCAGGACGGGTCGAGTCTTACTGTCCCACATTGTTCTGGTCCCCGTCTCCGTCTCGCTCCTGCTCAGTGTGACTACATCATGCGCAGAAAATGAAAAAAATAATCCATAAATAATTCGCTGCGTATGACATCTGACGGCCTTCATGAACCTGAACTTAGTTTTTGCTTTTCCGTCAAAAAAGGAAACTTTAATGCACTCACATTAGAACCTAATCTATTTCCGCATGTGCTTCAAAATTAAGTGTAGGATTTCGACCAATAACCTATGACACATATTTGGCAGCAGGCAAACATAACTAAAAGCTGCAAATGGCACCGTATAATTAGAATAGATGTAAACAATTTAATTTGCATTCGTATTTGAATTGCATTCGTATTTGAATTGCATTTCACAAATGCAAGTTACGTCTAATATGGGCGGATACAAGAGTGATCTTACTCTAACTTTAAAACATAGAAATCAGTTATCTTGGGTTTATTGTATGCTACCAATGGTTTATTTTCTTTGGTCTCCAAAAGGAGTTCAAGTGTGCTCAATAAAATGTGTTCAATGTTCATGTATGAATGAAGGGACGACGCTTTTTCATATCAAGTCATCATCCTCTGTGTTGATCTGTAACACCGCTCGTCCAGTGATTTTGCATTCACCCAACTGATTAAATACCTGCCGAAATAAATTAAAACTGTTATTTGTACCCAATAATTAGGACTACCAAAGGTAACAACAGTTCAGACCAAACAAGGAAAATTGACCCACTTCTGTTGCACTGTCCACGGGAAAGACCTGATAAACTGGAGGCTTGATCTGAAAAACAAGTACTTGAATGAAACGGGCTAGTGGCATCACAAACAATTGAGTTTCTGAAATACGATCTGATTTCCTTTGTTTAGAACTCAACACATCTGTAAGAATTTAAATGTACTTTTGTTTTGAATAAATGTACTTTTGTTTTGAAGTTTAAAATTTAAGTCACAGTTTCAGGGTGGAAAGTGGTAGGAGAGGTAAAAAAAAGTAGGAAAAAGTAGGAATTTTCGCCTCAAAGTAGGAAAAATAGCCCTGTGACGGGCTGAGGTGGTTTAAGTTGAATGTGTCAAAAAGATGTCAATTGCCAAATAATCAAAC
>JBCAUG010689541.1:0-13589 GCA_038406175.1 Haplosyllis leylae | reverse complement strand
CCCTTATATACCTAATGCCTAATTACCAGAAGATCAGTGCTACCCCACAAAATAGTGCACTAGAGGGGGTGCCAGTTTGGCAAAGGCCTGGAGATATCCAGCGCCTTTGGTGGTTATGGCAGGTACCTTGGCAGGTTAACTAGGGTTTATACTAGTCTCAATCCAATTGGACCAACAGTTATTATGGTACAGGCCTGAGGGGTGAGTAGGGATACACACTGACATGTCATGCTGTGATTGGTGGTACTCATCATGCAATTCACTGATTGGTTACCAGGGACTGTGTATGTGCCATCTTTGCACTGATTGGATGTTACTTGAGGGGGTAAACAGGGCACGCGTGATCTTCACATGATCAGGGTGTGATTCATGCATGGATTTTTGCGGGAAAGTCTGAGGGGGGTGCTTGAAGTACAGATTGTCACCCTTTGGCCCAACGGAAGCCAAATTCAGTCGTAGTTCATCTCCTCTCCTCAGAATTCGTAATAGTTTATTCACAACCTGTTACATAAGTTCAAAAATATTTTTTTTAAAAATTAAAGGAAATGAATATATGAAGAGTTATGAAAAATTGAAAATTGTTCTTTTTCTCATCCTTTCATAATATGAAAAATAACAATTTACACAGTTTATTAGACAGAGACACATGTAGGTAGAAACAATATTATCTATTCACATGCACAGATGGAAAGATTGAGACAAAAACATGTTTGCAGAAATTCAATCTCAAGAAGTCAAATACAAAGTGTGGTGACCTTCAATGTAGATACAAGTCAACAGACATAAAGGTTGATGAAATCTGACACAAAAATAGAACATTTGGTATGCACCATTAAAACATGTGAAATGTGTCAGTCCATGCTGATGTGTACTGGTTTAAACATGCACTGCCAGCTAGTGTTAATGGGAGTAAAATGTGTCTTTGATAGTGTAAAGATGATATCAAAAGAATTCCCCTTATTTATTTGGATGTACAGATGGAAAAGTTGAGACTAAAAACATGTTGGCAGAAATTCGATTTTAGAAAGTCAAATACAAAGTGTGATGACATTCAATGTTGAAACGAGTCAAAGGACATGAAGTATGACAACATCTGACACAAAAATAGAACTTTTTGTTTGCACCATGGAAACATGTGAAACGGTTGTGAAATGCTTCATGACATTCTTTGTTTGTCTGGATATTTTTGACTTGATAATTCTAAATTGTTTGCAAATGTACATTTTGAGTGAGAGGAAAATGTGAGAGATAAGAGTGTGATGTGGCGTAGGAGTAATGGCAGCTATTATCAAGTAATTGTGATACACATTTGCGACTTGAGCTTCAGCACTTTACCATGTTTGTAGCATCTGACAATTATTGGAGATAAATATTTCATCGCCCGGAGCCAAATGCTAATTTGCGTAACTCAGGCCTTAATGGTGTTAAACAAAAAGTTCAAGTTTCACACATAGTTTGCTCACTTGGGGCAGTGATTCCAAGACTGGCTTGTTTTTTAATCTCTCAGCAAAAATGAAAGTAATGGCCCCAACCGAAAGAAAATTTTAAGTGAAATAAACAGCCATCATGGCAGAGCAGATTGTTTGGAGACAGAAAGGCTAACAAACCAACAAACAATTGAAAGTCAATGCAAGAATGTTGTACAGTACAAATTATTCAACTACAGAATTCATATTTATTTGCAGCAGATACTAAAAGGTGACTTTTGTTAATTGTTTAGCTTAAATTTCTGCTTCCAAGTGAAATAGAAATAAGAGACACTGAAGGTTTTGGTAAATTTTTTGGAATAATGGTATTGAAACACAAACCAGGTTGGCGGGGGAGTGGAAACAAGATAGCAATATTAGATGGTCATATCTTTGCTTTAGTTGATACAAGTGTCGTTAAGTTTTGATAGTTGGTGGCCCATCTGGTCTGTGCTGACAACTTCAGGTGTCACAAAAAAAGAAAGAAATCATGAAACAACACCATGAATATATATTATGAAATACTTCAGTTTTTTTATTCTTTACTAAAGTGTGTCCTTGAACTTTAATAAAGGCCAGTAGAATGCCAAAAGAAGTGACCCAGGGGTTAAATCAGGTGGCCGCGGGCCAATGGTCCAGTGCTAACGGGACGCCGATTTCTGAATTCGAACCAAAATGTGAGCCACCCTAAACCAAATGAACTCTTATCCTTATCAAAAAATGAAATTATTTTTTCTTATTTCTTGCTTCTTGAAGACACTGGTCTCAAGCTGAAAACTTACGTTCTTAATATTTTTTTAGCAAAAAGTATACAATTAAGTTTGACGCAGATGAAACACATTCTGAGCAAATGGAAACGAAAATTTGTTTGAGGTTCCAAGTGAGAATCCCTTTCGTGCCTTAGGGTTTGGGTTCAGCTGTAAATACATCGCTACATCTTATTGCGCATTGTTATCAAAGCTGAAAACTATTGAACATTTCCTCTGGTACATATTCAGACCTTTGTGTGAGAGATGGGCAAAAAAATCACACGAAGCTTAGAGTGGTGTATTATTCTTTCAATATTATACATGTCTCAACATCTAAGGGGATCAAAAGCTTTCGTTCTTCCTACACAGATGACAATTTTTTACACGACTAGCTCCCACTCAGACATTCAGATATGATTATAAAGCAGTTTACTGGATTATCATCATGCCTGCCTTACCTATATGTAGACTCGAAAACAAATGCAGCAAAATAATATAATGCTGACAACAGGCATGCATGGGTTTCTCTTTGAGAGGTTCGAATATTTCTGGAACAACATTTGAGAAGTGCAGATCATGTACCTCAACACTGGTTTAATGACACGTGTACATAAGAAAGTGTGTCTACTTTGCTCTTCAACACGTTCCAGGACGCATCTGTTTAAAAGTTCAAAAGAAATATTGCTGCAGATAAGGCATTCTTGTGATGATTTGAAAAGATTTCGAAATAATAAATGTACATTTATTTCTGTACACATGTATTGAACTCGCAAGACTGACATTTTCTCCAGTTTCATTATGTCGCTTGAGAAAGACGCTTGTAATATTTACTTTAAAATAGTTTCGGGGAAAATACAAAAGAGAAAAGTATATCAATATGTAAATGTACAGACGAAATGTTTTTTGCGTCCAGGATATAGTTGTGTTGTTCGTTTTCAAATATATTGTAATAAAATGAAACTATTTCTTAACACAAGCAAATACAGGAAAGGGTTTGGCAGGTGCCGCACCTTGGATGGATCTGAGGAATCCTTTGCGAGCATGCAAGGTACAGGCTCCACCCTATTATGTAACCCAGGGACTTCCAGACTTTGGTGTCTCATTTTACCTTGTGTTACAGTTTTGTGTGTTATTTAAATTACCAGATCCAATTTGGAGCAAACGTTCCCCATAGTTATGATATATATCGGGAAGAACGAGTTCTGAACACAGTACGCAGCATTAGGAATTCTAGAACATGTAATAGACGCATTAACACATTGCAACAATACTATTACTTACGTCTGCGAGTAGTCAGCACTATTTGTGGTTACTGCTTATGCACAGGATAAGGTATGGAGGTTTAGTGTTGAGAACATTCCTTGGGCAAGTGTATCTGTGGGATCTAGTCCTCGTTGTCCGATTCTGCATACACTCCCAGAGGGATGTTGCTTCATGTGACAATAATACAAAGTATACAATTACCTAGCAATCTTAAATCTTATTGTCTGCCCCTGTCGCGTGGTTCTCCAAACCAAGCTTCACTTTTCATGACTTTTTTACTGCTGTAATGAGAAGTTCATAAAAGACATCGCGCAATAGAATCCGCCAAACTGAAATGAGGGTAAACCGTCATCGCAAATCTGCACATAAATTCTCCATTAGGAGTTCACATGTCATCTTCTAAGGGAGAGGGAGTGGAAAGTTTAAAAGGGTTAAACTGTCATACTGAATCTGAAGTCCAAATACTACTGCATTTCTCCATCTTCATTTTTGTCTCGGACATAAAATATATTGGTAATGCACGTGTTGTATTCAAATGGAACAAACGGAATGTTTTCTCAGCAGAAAAAAATTAAATTGAGTAATTTTCCAGAAAAATATTCAATTCCTATATCTTTGCTTTGGTGGATAATGACAAAATCAACAGTTCTGAAATACACTACACATATATATATTCCAATATCTTGGCAATTATAATGAAAATAATCAATCACATGGCCTAAAGTTGCCTTTTCACAGTTTTTTTCACTGTACTTTCCAAATTATGGATTTCACCAGTAAAATATTCTTCAGAAATACTGATTGTGTCATAGTCCACCGAAAGATACAGGACTTGAATATTTTCTTTAAAAAGAGCTCATTTTTTCTTTTTATCAAGTCTTGTTTATATCGTAGCAATTCCATACCAAGTTTCGTCAAATAATACCTGAATACCCCTGCTTTCCTTTCAGCTAGTTCATGTGTAGTTGATTAGTACGTATCATGCATGCTAATTAAGACATGCACTCATTAAGAGGCCAATTTTTCCAATAACTGTCGTTTCTATTAAAACTGTATGAAAAGTAGCTGGATCTGTAACTAACGACTTTGCATAGTGACCTGCATTCGTTGCCAGGTGTAGCATAAACTGCATGTTCGTTCCCAGAAAAGGTGATGAGGACATTGAAACAAAGTATATAAGAGCCAAAATCAATAGAGTTGCCCGATCAATCGATATATTTGATATTAGTTAACACCATCCAGGGAACTAGGCTCGAAAAGATAGTATGGGGAACGGGGCACAGAAGAACCTTTTGCAATGTGAAGAGATTTTGTAAATTCTAGAAATTTTATTTTGAAATGCCATCTTTATTCCACCTTTTTGCACTTCTTCAACGTAAAGTCACTCCTGAGTTATCTTCAAGCCAAATGAATCATCGGCGGTTAAACCTGAAAGAAAAAACGGTCACAATTTTACAAATCAGCTTCTCAATTCTCGGGATTGAAAGTTGGGGCCCGCCCCTGTCCTGGATCCGCACTTGATTCCTTTCTATTTAATGTTCAGCATTTACTTGAAGCAGGTTCACATGTGAGTTTTAAATGATAGATTTAATTTTTTACTGATTTGCTAGGAAAATGATAAAGTTCAAATTCATATTACCGTGTAGGTTCTGACCACTTCTGAAATAACTGAATAAAATTAGAAAAAAAATTCAGTCCTTGCAAAGCTATAGACTTTTGAAATTGTATCTATTAAAAAGCTTCTAAAATGCAAAGATTCCTGGAAAAACTCCAATGTTTCAGTCCTCTGTAGATCCCTCTCTCCGAGTTTATGACACTCCATGTTAGGGACAAGACAATTGTATTGACACTGCACTACACCATCCTCGCTCTGGCATGGACTGAAATGGCTCAAGAAGGGAGACTGTAATGTAGGGACATTGTAGAAAGGATTTCAAAGGACTCACAGGCCCCCTCAAATTAATTTCAAAAGCATATGTTGAAATTTTCTGAAAACCTGGAAAATTCCTGGAAGAATAATGGAATTTTGTTGGTTTATAAAAGTGAGAATCCTGACTATAATTTTTCATATGTGAAATATTTGGACTTCCCTTCTGCTGATTTGAGTTCCATTGAAATTCTGTGCTGTGTATATTTCTTGGAGGACTTTGTTCAGGAATTTACCAACATTGAATGAATTCTAGAAATTGATTTATTCAATTTCATGATAATTATCGAATTATGGAAATGAAGTAATATATTTTAAGTACTGATATGCCAGTATCAGACAGGTGTGATGTGAACCATGAATTATGATGCAGATTAAGCCCTCACTGCATCACTAATAAGTTCATCTTCGTAGTGAGAGATTTGTTGACTTAGAACCACAAACAATTATGTAAAAGCCTCAATTCTGCCACATGTGATTTAAGAGAACATATTGATCATATATGCATGGCTGTATTTTAGTATTTCCATTCGAGTTTTTCACAGAAATTTGGCAAAGTGATTATTCCCAACTTTGTATTTGCAGTTTTCTTCTTTATTTGCATCAACTGATGTTAGTATATGTGAAACTATAAATCAAGGGGAATATAAAGATTACATTTTAAGGTTACACACTTCATTGGTTGATTTTATTGCTAAGGCTAAAAAAAGCTGGCAATGTTGGCAGTCTTGTATTATGGAGAGTGTTTGAAAAACTCCACTCAAATGCTTCCAAGCAAACTTCTTCTGGTAAATCTGTGGAATTATTTTTTCCCAGTTTTTGCTAGAAAGTACATAAACGGTTCAATCCTATCTATTTTTAACTAGTAAAGGAAAGCGTTTGAAAGACAGCACTATTTTATAGATTTTCTACATTTATAAGAATTAATTTTCACAATAAAAGCAGCTGCACACCCAAGTATGTCAGTCGAGATAAACGGTTCCATTGAAAACGTGTGCAATCAAGAATCGCAGATGTGTCTGCAAACAAACAATATTATCCTCATAGTTATCTCTGTTTAATTGCCCGTCACAGTTACTGATGTTCACAATAGATTTAAGATAAAACAAAAGGTAATTAAACAAATTGCACGATTTGAAATAAATTTTCATAAAATTTGAAAAATTTGTACTGTCCTTTCATTTAAGATGTAAAAACTTAGGAATGGAAGGACTGCAAGAGTGTTAAAGTATAGAATGCTTGTTGAAGAGAAATCATTGAAGAATAGGAAATCCTCGATCGATTTCTGTTAACAATACTTGATTCACATCCTGCAGATAACAGAGTAATAACCTTAACCCAAAGTCTCATCTTAGTCTTGACCTTCTGAATAGAGTTGTCGAATGGTTACGAAACTTCAACATCGCCACGAAGCTAACATCAAACAATTTACATGTTGGTAATATTTTGTTTACTTTGTGTGGTAAAAGACAGAAATCTTTGTGTTAATAAACACAGGTCGGATTCAGTTAAAAGTTCTGCCTAGTTACCTTGCAAAGAAGTTCTGACTTTGGTTCTGCCTTATTGAAATACTGTGTTATTATACAATTGCTTAATGTTTGGTTAAATTAAAATGTGTGTATTACATACATAAATGTATACTATTAAATTATTGAAATTGTCACCAGATCATATATTTTATTATTTATGGCCTGCAGTGGTTGTCAAAAAATCAGTTGAATTCTTTTCAAAGGCAGGAGCTCGTTGCTGTCATTACTTATGTATGAAAAAAAGTTTATGTATCTAAAAAAATTTTTTTAGGCTTTTTGTAGTAGAAAATTCTGCAAGTGTTAAGTTTTAAATATATTGTATTTAGTTTTTCATTTATTAATTTGCCAATGCTGACTGTTGTTGAATGTTTGTAGAGATAAGATGTTTATTGTCTAATTGTTGCTTAAATATAAGATTTTCCAAACATTTACCACCAAATAGTATAAGTTATGGACCAATCTTGCAGGTCATAACAGAATTTTTTAGCCTGAAGATCTAGTAACAAAATTATGGCCTGAGCACGCAGCACAAGGGCCATAATTTTGTTACTAGATCAGAGGGCTAAACAATTCTGTTGTGGCACAATAAGAGAGGTTTGTAACAATTTTATCCTACAAAAATTGCATAAAAACTCAACATTTGGAGAAGAGGTAGATCTACCCAGGGCCATGATTTTTTCAAAATGGTGGAGTTATTGCGCACTGTAAAATGCATTGTAAGATAATGCACATTATCAATTTATTTATGTTATCATGTCCTATTGCCATTCCAAAAGACTCTTTAAATAATGTTCATTTAGTCATTTTACTGTTGTTTCTATAGATGACCACTGGGCAGAACTGACTTTAAGGGTGGGTAACTGGGCAGAACTTTAAACTGAATCCGACCTGTGATAGTTCGGAAAGGTTGTGACATTCTTGTTTGATCAATGTGATTCCGTGCGGTGTTCAATGATTGTATCGTGTCGTGAATAGCCACAACCAAATCAATTATACTATATTTAACAGAACAAATTGCAGTTTTGAAGCACTTCCTTTTCTGCAATCCCAAAATATCTCAATGATCAATATACCAGCATGAAAATTGAACGTAAAAATTGTTCTTGACTGTCTATTTTCTCGGCCAAGCAAAAATATCATCCATGGCTAAATATTGCTATTTATGCTGCCAACTAATACTTATAAATTGTAGATTGGGTGCACAGTGTTTTGCGATACTCGTATTCATTTCCTGTGCAACTTCCAACATAATCACATGTAACTGTTTGCTACTAATTTTCGGTTTTTTCTTCTATTGACTAACACTTCAAATTTAAATAAAATCCTTGGGACTTTCAAAAACCTTTTTTTTTTCATGCTGAAAATTTAAGAGTTAGCACACAAAAGAAATTCATGTTGTAAAAAGTGTGCTTTGTTTGGTTAGAAATCATGAGATATTTTCACAAATTTATCATTATCTGTTATTAAATCATGATTTGGGATGTGACCTATTGTTCTAACTGTACTTTAATATCCAGGAAAACACTCTCAGCGGGAAGTATCATTGTTCTTGTAGGATATTCTTTTGCCAGAATGCCCTTGAGACAGCACTGATGAACCTCTGTACACTCTATTGTTGGGGCTGTTGACTAGATCCATTCATGCCTTGTCAGTCAAAGGCTCAATGACTATCCTGTCTGTACTGAAGTGAACTCAAAGCACATGGCCTGCCAACCCCTTCAAACTGATAATTCCCTCACTTTCTCTAATTGTACTGTTGCTATAAACATCCAAAAGTGTTTTAAATCCATTAATAGAAGTTGTTTTGGCCATATTCCTTCACAAAATTGGAAAATAAAAATCCCGAAATTCATGCAGCTCATGTCTGGCTCAATGTTGCCTCACCTTCACTTCAGATTAGACTGATACACCAAGCAACAGTGCTATGAAATGAACCAATATCCATGCAAGAATTGGAGGTGAAGGACATTAATGTTCAACAAAGCATGACTTTTAGTCAAGATCTCTGCTTTAATAGCAATTAGGGGGTCGTGTTTTCCAACTGATAAAACCCTTACCTCGTGCTTTATCTGTATACGAACATACAAGTGGAGCTTCTTTTGTTACCTTATAAGGGCAAGCAAGTCCATGATACCTGCCATAAAAAGTGACACATTTGCACTGTTTTCAAGTCAGTTGGAACCGCTATAATTCTGATTTTCAATGAATTTTGTCCCCATGAAATATTAATCCTATCAGCTATTCCTTTTAGACACAAAGAGATATATATCCAGACAACACACAGGCAAATTTTCAGGGATATATTCCAATTCTAAGTAAGTATTCTGTGAGCTTAAAATTGGCTAAAAACTTGGAATGAGCCCTTCTTGCCCAATACACACAATAACAATAATGGAGACTATTCATACATGACCAAAACTCAATATTTTGGCATTCTTATTGTCTAATTTTCTCATTTTAGCACCTTTATTGTTACTCCTCATCAATCATGATTTAAGTTATTTAAGTAATGGTGAAATAACGCCTATCAGTGTATTATCAAACTGGAAAAGCCACGATGAGCAAAGCAAGAGTGGTCTTTTGTTTGATAATACAAGAATAGAAGTTTTTTCACTATTTTAAAAAACAACAATAAGGTCTATTATTTCTTTGTTAGTTTGAACAAAATTCATGAAAATTCACATTAATAAAGGCTGACCTTAGAACACTGGTGTGTGTGAATTTCATTATTGTGGAACTTCTACTTTAATGGTTTTTGATGTATTGAAGGTACAAATTTGAATAGAACAATAACTATAAGGGTACCCCCTTTGATGCATCACTTGGCAGGAAGGCTCATTTAGTGTTTGGCATTCAACCAGATTACATGAATTTTCTACTTTTTTTGGATTACATTTTTTATGTGAAATAATTAGAATTTCTGTCTGAATATTTTTGTGGATACTGTCTAGATACTTGTCTGTGTGCATGCAAAAGATAGAGTCTGGATGACTAGTATTTCATAGAGAATTTTGTCATTGAAAATCGGATTTTATGCAGTGGTGTTGGTTGAAACTTCCTTACTGTGGTCTTCAAAATCAAGGTAAAAAATACCAAAATTGAGCATTTTTAAGCAATAATTTCACTTTTTCGTATTTCAAAATGTATTTCTGAGTCAATTTTACCCTGAAAAGTTGTGTCACACTGATATCAGTTTCTAGTTTTGGAGTTCCAGGTTGAGTGCAATTTGGTTGAGTGCACTGGCAGGTGTCACTTTATGTGACATTTGAATAGCTTCAAGCAGTGGATTCCTTAAAAATAATCACACCTCTCATGAATAGCAAAAACAGCCAAGAGTTTTTTAATGTACATAAAAGCATTCATTACTGACCTCAATGCACTCACACTGCATGCTCCGTGAATTAATATTCAGTAATGAATGATTTTATGTACATTAAATCTTACATAACCTAAATTGCAATTTAGGCACCAAGCCACAATTATGGGCCATTTTGTTTTGAAATGTTACGGAATTTTTACAACAAAGTAACCCTGCATAGCAACGGTTTTTCCAAGCTCTAGCATGAAATGACGTCATGATGCTATATTACGACGCTGAATTTGTGAACAGAAACGGTTACTATTTCATCATGATCAAGAGAATCATCGAGGAGGGATCCAAGCAAGGTTTCGGTCTTAGATCTTCGGTAAGGTCTTCTGTGTTACAAATGCAATACAGTTTCTATTTTACTTAAAAATGTCTTTTTTTTTTGCACAATTTTTTGATTAACTTTCAGTGGTAAGAACCATAACACACACTAAATGAAAACTGTCATACATTTTCTGGCATGATTTAGGTTTTTAAACCAGTTTCAAGGAATTTCATAAATAATTGTGAGTTGGTAGTTAATACTAAAAAGTTCTTACAAGTTGCATAAAGAAATTTTGATAATTTTAATTTGGTCTATTTTCCTAAATTTATTTTCTAACCATTGTTATAAAGACATAATCATCACAAAATAATTATTTGGAAAAGAAATTGTCTGGAAATGTACTCAATTTCCTTCAAAAAGCTTCAATACCTTACTGAAGACCTAAGACCGAAACCTTGCTTGAGTCTACTCTTGAATCATCATGATCAAGAGCATCATCATGATCAAGAGGACCAAGTAATCGCTCGAAATTTCCATTCGAGAGCTGATGAACTTAAAAAAGAAAAACACTTGTTGAAACTATTAATTATCCTATTTTATCTCTGAGGATTATCAAAGTATTTTCTTATATTTACAAGAACAGAAAGAAAAGAGCAGAAACATCATCTGAGGTCAAAATCCATTTTCAGCGCTTTCTTCGTCTTGTGTCAGATACGTAATGGTACCTACCATCAAGAACATTGTATCGTCAAGAGAAATTTTTACCTTCTCCTTGAGGTGATTTGGGACAAATTTGACTAAGATTGACTCAGGCTGACAGCTTTGTCCTTCCCCATGCTGGGACCAAGACATCATCAAGTAAATGTCATGTCTTACATATCTACATGTCAGATGCATAGTTTTCTGCAGTGGTGTGCTTTGAGTTATATTAATATCAAAAGTTAATCTGGTGCCTCATAAACTACCTTTTTGATTAATTGACAGTTTTTTTGTCTGAAGTTTTCAGGATTTGGCAAAGACATAAAGGATTCAGTGGGATGTCAACAAACTGGGAGGCATGCAGAGGTAACATTTCTGTTAGTGGGGGCCATTTCTGATGTTAAACTTGGAACTAGAAGATTCAAGAAACAAAATTTATGCATTTGCATTATTAGCTATGTTGTCCATTAGAGTGGGTGATCGTGGTCTCTTGTCAGCCATTACCCAAAATTAAAGGAAAGGTCCAGTTGTTAAACAGTGGAAGATAGAGGTTCATGTTCAATTACAAATATTTGAGATATTTGGTGTAATTATATACCTATTTGAAAAATTATTAATCTAGATACACAAAATAATTTGTGTGAGTACATTTGATGAATAAGTGACATATTTTTTTAGGCAATATGCATGGTCAGAGTGACATTGAGACATTTGAAAGGGTGACCATTCATTCACACTAATGAGTAAAATAACAGTTTTGATCAATTAATTTGGTTTGACAGTTAGGTTGAGGTATTTACACAGGGCACGTGAGAAAATATGTCAGAGGAATATTCTAACATGGCTCTGCGGGCTTAAATCTCAACCAAGAATTGACAGACTTGGTGAGCCAACCCAACCTGTTGCTACAGACAGTAACCATGTACACTTTGAAAAAAGGTTACCTGTTGGTTAAGATCTTTTAATACACTAATAGGTGAACTTCCGTCAAAGACACATGTTGAATATTTGGTTTCTCAGAGTCAGACCTTGGGCTTAATTTTGAAAAATAGGACGCATTATTAAAGATATCTTCTGAAACTGTGTAGGTGTTGAAATTATCTTCAAAGGTTATCTCAGTATTTAGCTGTCCTGAATATCAGGTAATTTATTATTATGATGAGCCACTGAAATTTATAAGTTTTGAAGACTTAGTCTTGGTTGCGATTAAAAATAAACTAGATGTCACTGGGAGATTTCTTTTGAATTAGGACACTAAAATCCCACACCAACAGACTAATTGAATCCCCTATTTCACACCTTTGCAGATTTAGTGAATAGGGTTGTAGCCACGGGTTCTATTCAAACGGAACTTATGACTTTTTGCCTTGGCATAAAACATAAAAAAATAGTACTTTTTTGGAAAATATTCAATTCCTATATCTATGTTTTGGTGGATAATGACACAATCAATATTTCTGGAAGATATTTTACTTGTGGAGTCTGTAATTTGGAAAAATATAGTGACAAACCTGTAAAAAGGCAACTTTAGGTCAAGAGATATTGGTTATTTCACTATATTTTCTAAAATATGGGAATTTACAAATTAAATTTCCTTCTGAATATTCATTGTGTTATTATCCACTGAAATGTAGATTGAATATTTCCTTGAAAAAGCACAAAATTTTGAAATTTTTTGCCAAGACAACAAGTCATGAGTTCCGTTTGAATGTAACCTGTGGTAGCGCAGCAGACCACTGATTGTCGGTGCCTAATTCCCAAGTCTACTCTATTTTTTCACAGAACTGGTGTCAGTCAGTGGTGACTTGATGTCAAATAAACTACCTCGATTGCATCTAACTCTGTTACATTATAATTCTCACAATAAACATACAAATTGGAACCAGTAAAATGGACCGGAAAAGCATTTAATATATTCTGAATATGTACATCAGTGTTATCACAAGTGCCATTGCCTTTCACTAAACACCTGATGCACCTCATTAATTCAGAAATAATGAAATCTAAATCTAACACCCGTCAACTGGAGTGAATATTCTCTCCTCAGTGAATTTATTGAATGTATTTCAGTGAATTCTTATTGGTAGATTGGCTTTCTTACAAGAAATTTCTGAAAAATACAATGTAATTATGCCGAATTAACAAATCCTATGGTTTGGGGACAAGGCAACTGCCTTATTTCTTTCCAAGTTAACATTTTAAAAAACACCAAATTTTGTCAGCTACACTGAATCTGCCACCATTACCATGTGCTCTCGTAGGATTGTTGCCAAAATCTCATTTTTACCGACCGCGTACGTAGTATGGAGGGAAGGTAATAGTTT
>JBCAUG010689430.1:0-13591 GCA_038406175.1 Haplosyllis leylae | reverse complement strand
GAAAAGCTTTGTTGAGTTTCACACACATTTATTCATCATGGCTCTGTCGTGTTAATGTCGACTTAACGTCGTGGTAATTCAGTGCGGACCTATATAATATACAGACATCGAAAGTGGAACTGAGACATTATCGCTCAAAGATTAACGCACCCTGCGTGCAACGGTGGATCATTGTGCAACTATTTGTGATTCTTCAAGATCTTCAATAAACCATCATGTGAAAATGCAACCGTTTATCAAGATACACTGCATCATACCTTCTTAAAATATCATAAACTAAAGGAAGAAAGTTTGCATCCACATCCGCCATGCTTTTTTTCGCTAGTCTGGACAACCAGACGTTGGATAAATGACCGACGACAGTCCTAAGTTCGAGAGTCAAATATTCTAGTCTGCATCAAAATGGCTGAAGTTGAATGGTGGGTGTTGAGAAGAGTAGAAAATGTGTATTTTTGAATGTTGTTTGATGTGAAACTCGATGACAACCTTGTAAATTGAACTGTACAATTTAAAGTTTTCCCTTAAAATTGTTCCAAAGTAGTTGTTTCAAATATTTTCCCTAAAATGTTGCAGTTTTTGGTGTTCCTGGGTCACAAGATAGCACAAAATTGCCTTTTTCTTATTGTCAAAACGCTCAAAATACTGTTGAAGACCCGTGTTGGTGTGTTAATGAACAAGAACTTTTTGTGCCCGTGTACACATAATATTCTCATGTTCCCACTGG
This sequence comes from Haplosyllis leylae, assembly GCA_038406175.1. Taxonomy (NCBI): domain Eukaryota; kingdom Metazoa; phylum Annelida; class Polychaeta; order Phyllodocida; family Syllidae; genus Haplosyllis; species Haplosyllis leylae. The sequence continues at coordinate 12,867 of JBCAUG010689430.1, read as the reverse complement.
TCAGAGCATCCGCCTAGAAATAATGGTCAACATTGCTACTTCTGTATTGCCCAAAGACTTCGTGCTTGCAGGGTATCTAGGTATTATGTATTATATTTTGCTGTTTAATTGCAGGGTACCGAGGCAGAGGAACTACGTACACGAGCGGAACGGGAAGGACGTGCCGCGGGAGGAGACGACTAGTCATCCGCTCAAAGCCATCACCGTCACAGTGAGTCAAACATACCAACCGTCTTGTTTACAATGCAGAGAATTCGGGAAAAATCAATTTTTTTTACTATCTTGTTTATTGCTTCAGCAAAATATTAAGATTATACCCAGCTACATTGCTACAGCATTTTTTTTCTCAGTAATGGCATTGTGAGTAAGAAATGAGTAAGGTACAAGGCTAGACCTGTTACCCAAAAACTCGTTGGTTCAAAGTGTTAAGCCACAGTTTCGATCCATCTCTAGTGCTTTACCTGCTTAACATCGACTCGTAGGAGGCCGCGCCAAATGAGTAAACTGGTCGTGTTTTGTATGTTTCAGATGACGGAGGGCAAAGTGAAGAAGTTGGGCAGGGGAAGCAGCCAATCAGCAACCGAGCCTATGGTACACAGTGTACTGGATCCGTTGAGTGCCGCCCTGGAGGGAACGGATCCACTGTCAATGATGGCAGCACAGGCTGCTGCTGCGACTCAAGCGACAGATCCGCTCTCCCAGATGGCAGCAGCAACCACAGTCACCTCGCCGCTCACGGATCCATTGTCTCGCATGTCAATATCTAAGGTACCTTAAAACCTTAACGTAATCTCTGAAGAAAAGTGGCCGTAAAAGAGAGGTACCTTGATGTATGCCTTGACTTGGAAATACACGGAAAAGGAAATAGCTCTTGTGGAAAGATGTGGCAGTCAAACCGGAAATCCCAATTTACGTTTTACTTTTAGAAATCTCCGTCGCCCGATCCAGCAGACAGGACCGACGGGTTGGACGACACGTTTGAACCATGGAGTGTCAAGAAGTCCGGAATACTGTCGAAATACACGACGTCAGAAAAACTGTCAATCACAACCAGCTTCCTGTCAGGAGACGCCAAGGAAAAAGGTACTCACGAACACTTGATTGGTCAACTGCCTACGAAGCCTTCAAAATTACACACATGCATTATTGCCTATTACAGTATACTAAATGTTCTACTTCCCCTTTATGGCTTATTCACACTGTCTGGGGCCGGAACCGGTACAGGGACCAGGACCAGGACAGGTTTTATGAAAGACGTTTCACACTACACAGGAATCAGGACCTGAATCAGGACCTGAAAATAGTATTTTATGCATTTATATGGGCAAACGCAAATGATAAGCAAATGTTGATATTATGCAACTTATTGCTTTCTACATTTGTAATTTGTTGTGTATGTAAACTAATATTTACCAAGTTCGGCATAATGCTAGGCCTGTACAGGTTCGGTAAAGTTAATCCGAAGTGATTTGTGAGCAAAGTTTTCCTCTGACATGGGTGGAAATTTAAATTAAACTATACTCTGTATTTCAAAGTTAGTATGTAACTTTGCACCAGGAACTACTTTGGTTTAAAACTTTGAATTAGAAAAAACCCATTAGAATTCATCTCCTGATTCAGTTTCAGGTCCTGAAAAATGGGTTTGGAACCCATTCTTGATTTTTCAGGTCCTGACTCAGGTCCTGGTTCCTGTGTAATGTGAAACGTTCTGTACAATCTCATACAACCCATTTTTCCTGTCCTGGTCCCGGTGCCCGGTTCCGGTCCCAGAGTAAGACAGTGTGAATACACCATAACATTGTGTCAATGGTGACGGTGACTTTGACGGCAGAATGGATCTGGAAAAGGTCATTGTCACCATTGACACAATGTTAAACTTAGCGGGCCGAATTTCGGTGGCGGGCTCGTTGACGGTTCGTGTGAATAAGGGTAAAATATATATTTCAGATGAAGAGCGTCAAATACGAATGGCGATAGAGATGTCACTGCAGAATTCACCGAACCCTGCCGCCATGAGTGAGGACTCCACTTCCCTTGGCACCGCCACATCCTTTGGAGAACTATCATCAGATGCCGTTATTAATCCATTCGTCTGCACAGAGGAATATTCCACTGTCGTCACAAGAGTTCCCAATAAAAGTGTAGAGGATGTAAATCGAGAGGTGATGGGGTCAGAACGCAGCCTTCCCGACCCACTGGGTGCGTGCGGTGGACTTCCTGACCTGACCAACCAGAGATCTCCATTTGGGTCACATGACTTCCATTATGGCGGGGTTGGAGCAGGAAAACCGAGTCAGTTTGGTGTAATAAAGGATTTGTCAGCGAATAATTTATTTACAACCGATTCCAATAAAACCAAAGACTTTGAGAAGAAGGACTTCAGTCAGATATATGTTAAAAGTAACCTTCCCGATTTGTCAGCCATGGAAGAAAAAGTCTTCGAACCAAGGCCTCCATACCCGCCTGAAGAAGAACACAGTTTGGCACGTAAACTTCACTTGGGTCTTTCCGGCTCAGAAGACGAAGAAGAAAGTAAAGAACAGGTGTGGCAGGAACGAAAACCCTCCACTGGATCAGACAGATCCTTCTGTGGCTCCCCAAACATTGCTCATAGTCCCCGAGAAAACCACACGCGCTTCCCGATGGACCACGCCCTGAGTACCCTTCCCGATATCATAGACACGCATTTGGATCGTCATAGAAATGCACCAATCAATGCATGCGCAGGTGGTGCGCATTCATCCGCAGAACCTAACCAGTCAGCAGGGGCCTCTTACTATCAGGGAAGTGACCACTTAGTAAGTGCTTTTGATGAAGACGACCCAGGACCTCATCTAGACGCAGTATTGCGAAGTCTGTCGAAGCTAACAGCCCGACTAGGTGATCAGGATGACTTCTTTCTTGGATCTCTGAGCTCAGATATGCCGCCGCCACCTCTCGCGCCCGAAGAGCTGTCAAACCCCAGTGGCATCAGTGGACTGAATACCTCTGAACAGTGCCATTCTAACTATGTTACCCACCACATTTCAAGACCACTGGAATGTCAAGGTCAAGAATCGGAAGAGACTGACGAACAGTTTTATGATGCAGATAGTACTGTTCACAGACAGCTGACGCCACCCCCACCACCTTTGACCTCTGACCTTGATGAAATTGAAAGTGAAGGTCAAGTTCATGCTGATTCAGCAGCGGACACGGTTCAAGGTCAAACTGAGGACGAGGATCAAAAAGGAGCTGTTTATGTATAGCGTGTATGACACGCTCATATCCTTATGGTCATATTAATTTTATATATTCCTTATATATTTTGTAAAACTGGACAGTAGTGATGTAACTTGCTGGACATGTGGATATGAATGGCGGCATTAGATGATGACAAAACTAAGTTTTGTTATCAGGTAGTATTTATGTGATATATGAGTGCAAGCAATTATAGTGGCTGCGAGATACTTCCTTGATACGCTAGACCCTTTCAGTGCCAATATTAGTCTCATGGCTTGTTCACATACACGAATACGGGTACGGGGTCCTCTCCTGGGGGAATCCCCTGGATTGTACTATGGCTGCAGTTGTTCCATGCAGAACGTTCAGACTGCATAGAAACGGGAACAGATCTGTCCCCAAATGGCTACAGTACCCATTTTCGGGACAGGGCACCGTCCCCGGATATGGATGCTTTAACCACAGGCGGTGTCCAGATTGCGATTGAATTTACATACGGAAAAATCACCTTAAACCCCCAAAGGTTGGGAAGTGTAAGGGGGGGGCGGACGCGTATTTGTGTATGTGAATGAGCCATTTAATTTCTGTGCTGATGCCTGTGTTCTAGAATCTGCATGATGTCGTCCCTTTAGAATTTCTGTAGAGAAGAACTGGTATCGGAATGCATTTGATTCGTCATAAGTCTGATTATGTAATGACATTGTGTGTAGACTATTTTCATATAGTTCGAACTTGTGGTCTGTTTACACTTAACGTCTGCGTTTGCATTAACGTCAACATTTGCATCAACTTCAACATTGTGGTAATGGTGATACAATAACATGTAGAATGGATTTGAACACATTCTATGCGTGTGCCTTTGCATCACCATTGACTCGATACAAAACTTGACTCAAACGTTGACATTGGCCCAAACGCAGAAGTTAAGTGTAAACAGAGCTGAAGTACTTGGTGTGAAATCAGCATCTGGTCGTGTAGAGAACGTAGAAGTTAGCTTGTACATACCTTACATTTCTAAAATAATTATTCTTTCTATTACGTTCAGTGCTAAACTCTACATATTGAAATTCCGTTTCTTCCCAGTACCTGTGAAATGTATTTTAAAAAAAGTGCCATGCTACTTCTTTCACACCGTCATTTGGTACCTTAAATGGGATCTTGTAGAGAACCAAGTGTGCAAGATTTGAATCCTATGATTCAGTGTTGTCTATGAACACTGGGTGTTTAGTTTTATAGGTATCTGCTCAATTAGACTAATGATTAATTATATGTTATGATTGGTTCTGTGCTGGGGTGCAACTTTGTGATCGTGATAACTGATATAAATTGATTGCGAAAACTTCCTAAACTGTACAAACTTTATGAACATAATATGTTTTGATAAAAGTTGATTTGGTATTACGAAAGGAATTATGAATGGCATTGATGAATGAAAAACAGTAAAATAAGACTTTTTGTAGAAATCCATCAGAAGCATACCTGCCCGAAATTAGAAACTGGGTAAATTTAAAGGTAATCAATGTAAAAATATCACTGATTGAGGTTTCTTCATCAAAACATTCTACTCCATGTGTAAGAAGCATTTTCAGCAGATTTTCTATCGGATTGGTGAGTGTAAATCAAAATCACAAGAAAACTACGCGAATTTGTGAGAAAGTAGCAGACAATGGGGCACATTGAAACTAAAGGTCTGTATATACGTAACGTGTGTGTGTGCGTCTGAGTCAACGTTTGCGTCAAGTTTTGTATTGTGTGAATGGTGATGCAAACGTTGATGCAGAGAATGGGTCTGAACCCATTTTCGACGTCTGCATTTGCATCACTATTGACACAATGTTATAGTTGACATTAATGTTAACGCAGACGTTACGTGTAAACAAGGCCTAATAAATGATTCTTGTACGAATGTATGTAAGGAGTTTGTATACAGATGACTACAGTTTTGACATGTAGATAGAAATACTGAAATGTTTATAAAATATCGTTTTGTAAAACTATTGATAACAACCTGCAGTTGAACACGAAGTGTATCTAGACTTATGCTCCAAACAGTTACGTTGTTCAAGTAGCTTCTGATGCATTTGGTGCTGAATTGTACTGAGGACGGTGTGGGTAACTTGTTAATATTTTTTCACAACATCCTTCACTATGTGGTGCTTCACGATGGCATTATAAATGACCAACTAATGGCTCATTCACACTACACGGCATCGGGACCGGGACAGGAACAGGGAACTGGATTTGTACAATAGGAGACAATTGATCCTGGTTCCTGTCCCTGTCTCAGACCTGGTCCCTGTCAAATGCAGTGTGAATAAGCCAATACATTCAATGGTATTGTAAATTGCAAACATACATCCATATTGCGAGTTCAGAAATCGCGAAGTGAAATGCGAAGCAAAGATATTGTCAGAAGTAGAATTCTTGAATATGAACTTGTGCAACGTAACTGAGAACAGACTCTCCGTATTTAGTCATCGTCCTTATTTGCAGTATCTTTGTTACCGCCCGCATCCGAAAGATGGGGGAAGGTAATTGTTTCAGTTTGTTTGTCAGTTCACGGGGGTTAGAGGTCGGCCAGCCAGGGAGGGGGTACCCCCCCCCCCCCAGGGATAGGACAGCATAGCGAGCACCTGCTACACGGCAGGCGGTATGCCTCTTGCGTTCACGCAGGAGGACTTTCTAGTTTTGTTTTTGGTTAATGGTCCATGGTACACGTTTCTTGTAGCGCCTTCTTGAGACAGGAACAATTTTATTTTTGAAATTGTCTGTTCATCCCATCCAAATAATGTCACACATTTCCCCGTCCCATCCATACCACACCTCAAAAATAATTGTTTATTTCTAATCAAAGAGGTCAACAACTAAATACCGAGAGTCGTTAACTACCAAGCTGACTATAATTAATAAAGTCTGTTTCTCTCAGTCAAAACTAACGATAACGGAAATTTTCTACGTAAAAGTCTGTTCTCACATAGCGTCACCGTCACGTCAACGTAAACATCACCATAACGTTTATGGGTGGCACCTTTGATGTTTTTGACGGTCACTGTGACGGTCAGAATGGGTTGCATACCCATTTACCTGTCAACGTAACGTTTTTTACGTTGATGATGACGTTGACGTGATGGTGACGCTTGGTGTGAACAGCCCTTAAGTGTAATCTTGTTCACGTTAATTAACAAAACGTCTATTGTTCTATGAATGCGCTAACCAGTATTTTGTATGCTTAAGGAAAAATCTTTTTATTTCTAGTCAATATAATCGGTATTTTTGTAATGTATGATAGTGATCTGTACTTAATAATAGTTAAAGATACAGATTATGAGCTAAATTATTTTACACCCAATAGATAATATAGAAGTGTTCGTTGTTGAAGTGGTTGGTTTTGTGTATGTTGAAGTCTTTGTTGTGCTGTTTATAATCAAGTGCCATTTTTAAAATATCCTGAATTCAAGATTAAGACCCAAAAATCCATCATGAAATTAAAGGGTGCGCTTTTTCACCAATGTCTGATTACTTTTAACAACAAAGCTACTCTCGGCGGTTTAACAATATCAATTCAGTAATGTATCTAGGAGGGCGAACAGGACCCCGTTTGAGAGTGCACTTGGTGTTAAAATCTGGAAAGCAGAATTGAAAACAGGATCCTGTAGGTTAAAGGTGCGTTTGCACATTGTGTTTTCAGTCTGTTTTTCTGCCCTTTATTCAGCCAGTTAAAATGGGTTCTACAAGATCCAATGGAGGTGACGTTTAAAATATGTCAAAAAGTTCAAAGGTACCGCCATCAAAAACGGTCCGAGAAATGCAACGTGTAAAGGCTAGTTTACACGTAACATCTGCGTTTGCGTTTTCCTTTGATCTTTGCCGTCCCGTTCTTGACAATTGAGACGTTAAGTGTAAACACTAGCACTGGTTGCAATAGGACCCATTCATGACGTTTGACGCAGACGTTACGTGTAAACAAGGCTTAAACATACTCTAATTTCACACGTGTTTACGTGTAAACAAGGCTTAAACATACTCTAATTTCACACGTGTTTACCGTTAAATAAGACGTTGCCTATGATTGTGAAATTTCCGAACTAAAGTAGCCTATTGGTGCGTGCATTATGTTATTACTGGTGTTTGGTCCTTACGCTGAAATAAGGAGAATCTTTGTACCATTTAACTGGACGTTCAAGTTAACACATTGTGGATTAGTTATTTTTGTAATTCCAGATCACCATTAATTTGTTCAAATGTAATTGGTGCAGTGGTTTCTTCCATTGAACTAATATGATTTCCTACCAGTCAATGTGTGAACTCTTTTTATAAAAAGTGTGTACATTTTGAGTCGCTTGCATTTATTCCATCGCGAACTGTGGTAGATTTATTTTTCTAGGAAACCCCGATTCACGTGAATAAAACAAGTTTTATTTTTTCCGTATTGAAACAGTGGCGTTCAGATAGCATGTACTTGTTCCCTCGAGTCTGGTATCCCATTAATGGTCTGTTCACACTAGACGACACCGAGAACGATACCGAGACCAACACCGAGAACGATACCGAGACTGACACCGAGAACGATAATTATGGATTCCATTGTAATATGCAGAACACCTCACACTGCACTGAGACTCTATAACTAATGCGGATTGGCTAATTTTAGCCATATCATCATTCTCGCTACATATATCGTTCTCGGTGTCGCTCAGTGTGAACACACCATAACTTAGAAAAGTACACTTAGTTCCTTGGATAAGAATGCAAAGGAGACCTGCTGTTACGCATTTACTCTCGTCAAGTTGACGCGTTAAATTTTTTATTAACCGATTTGATAGCTTTTGTTGTGATATATATTCTTTGTAATCGATTGTAAAACAAGGTATGAAAGTGTACATGAAAGAAATAAAATCATGTAGTGATGCATTATGATGAGCTGTTTCGTAACTCGGTTATATTCAGTACACCAAGAAGCAACCGAGAAAGTTACTGGTTGTTGAGACTAAGACAAAGTTGTCCTGAGATGCCAAATTTCAAACGGTTTACTGACATAATTGCTGGCTCGTTTAAAGTCAGTTTAGTGATTGATTCGAGGGGTCCGTAGTATTTCGGGTATGTGCCTTGCCACCTTTATGATAAGTAGGCCTATTTTAAGATGCAGTGATTGGTGGAAATTTGTTCACACAAAATGCCATCATGACATCATAATTTCATGATGACGTATCAGTTATTGTCCGAGTTGGAGGTGGATGTCATGTTCATTTACCCGAGGGGAATGTCAAAAGAAATATTTCCCGAGCCCTGGCGAGGGAAATATTTTTTCTGACATTCCCTGAGGGTAAATAAACATGACATCCACCGACCAGACGAGTGGCAATGACAATTTTATCCTATGACAATAACAAAAAAAGAGAAATATTGGTCAAAACCATGAACCTAGATCAACCTTCTTTGTTTACATTTGGAATGCCTAGGCATTGCTCATTACTTGGACCCCCCTGTACTGGCAAATGCGATTATGCATAGCCAATGAGCGGCCTTCTTTTTGATCACATGACCAGGGAAGTGACGTCACAGCCAAGACCACGTGTACCTCAGCCAATGAGTGGCCTTCTTTTTCGCGCCCTTCGAAATGTAAACAAACGACATAGCGAGCAAGAAGGTCAACAAAATGGAGGCTGAGAGGGGAATATTTTTACATGACATCCCCCGTCGTCAATAGCAACGGGTAATGTCATTATAGTTATTAACCTCTGCTCTGTACCAAGGGGAATGTCATAATTATTGTCTAAAAGTCAATGACAAATTAACATTGCGCCGCCGCTGTCATAGGATAATATGTTGGAGCAACGGCCAGCCTGTTGTGACTTTTCACAATGTTGTATATTTAATTCTGTGTCCTGGTATTGTAAATACAGTACCGATACAAAAACTTGCATAGCGGTGGAAATTTTTCCTGTGGGCGTAGGCTCAACTCGTTTTGCGTGTCTGCAGGATTCACTCTGTGAGTTCTTCAAAATACAGCTGGTGTAATTTACTGGGAAGTGAACGTGTGAAAAAACTCACACGTGAACTTTGAATGTGGCTTAACTACGAAGTAAGAAGTTACGTAACACGCATTTTCGTACATATTGTTTGGAAATACAGTACAGTATTTCAAAATGCAACCAGTGGCTATAACCCCATGATGCTTTGATTCTATGTTCAGTTTTAATTTTTAGTTAATTTTTATTGGATTGAGGATGTTTTCCTCGTGTTGGCGATCACCTGCTCGCGATCCTTATATTTTTATTGGATTGAGGATCTTTTCGCAGTATCGCCGATCACCTGCTCGTGATCCTTACATTTTTATGGCTGGATGCAGATCAATGTAGCTGTCGCTGTAGTGGAATTGTAAACTGTTGCACCAGCTTCACCTGTGGCTACTGAAAGCCCGTCTACTGCCATTTCAGCAATTGCTGAAAACAAATTCGAGTTTTTCACGAACACACAGAATTAGGAATAATGGCAATATTGGCATCACACACTTTACTACGTGAAAAAAAATACAGAAAAAAATGTTACCCCAGTGAGCATTGAACTCAGAACCTCAGCTATTTGGATCTAATATTCTCCTCTCTGAACCATTGAGGCAAGTGCAACTTGAGAGAGCTAGGATCTCTGTATCGTTCCAAAGTTGAAGTGGTGCAGGAACAAAAGACAATTTAAGGATATCCCAAGTAGCACTTGCTTCAATGGCTCAGATAGGAGAGCATTAGATCCAAATGGCTGAGGTCCTGAGTTCAATGCTCAGTGGGGTAACATTTGGTTACTGGATTTTACTTTGTCTTCACGTAGTGAAACTTGTGATGCCATTATTGCCAATTCTGTGTGTTCGTGAAAAACTTCTGGACAGTTCAAAACCACACGTTTGATAGGATGAAAATAATCTTACCCAAGGTTAGCATTATTTGCTGAAATGTTATACTCATAAAAGCTTCCCATGTGTTCAACACTATGTATTTGGTTTTATTGTTGACTGCTGCAGGTAAACTATTGATGAGCCAGGCGTGCAGCAAACCATTGATCAGTTGATGTAAACAAAAGATTCAACAGCTTAGTGGAACATTCCTTACATCCACTCATCCCAACCAGCTTTTCACAATCCAGAACTGGGACTTTTCACTCCAGGTGAATAAAAACGGATTTCCATGTATCAAGAGAAGAAGGTACGCATTTAGAATATTTGTTTTTGAGATTGTAAGAATTAAAAACTTTTTTGTTTTTACAGTTATTCGTTCACCTTTACACAAGAAAATATTTCTTTTTTCTGGAAAAGAATTTTCGACGGAATATTCGAAAATTCAAAATGGCTGCTGGTTTATTAGTAAATAGTTGATTACAAGTCAATTTTACAAGTATTTTTAGGAACATTTTGCCATTTTCCTAACTTTTTAAAGTATAAACTGATTCTTAATTTGAGACTCGAAAAAATTTTAATTCTTGGAGAAATATCTTCTTCAAAACTGATCTGCGTAAACTGGCTGTCCAAAATTTCTCGGGCAGGAAGAGGGAGCCCGCGGGACCCAGGGGGCGTCAACCTATTTTCGGTTAATTATTTGTGAACAACTGTTCGATGATTTTAAAAAGAATTTTCCTGGGAAGGAGTGAGTTCTATTCCCTGCCACCCCACTGCCCAAATCTGCCATGTAAAATAAGCATCATTCAGGAATCATAAAAAGTGAGAAATGTTGAAATTCAGGATGTGTATTTTAACCTCCTTCAGAAAAACACAAAAGACCATCATACATGCGGCGACAAAATACCGATATGAAAGGCACAATCTCGATACTCTTTTTATGATAAATCAAGATGAAGATTACCGATAATCATTTGGAAGTAATCAATTAAAGTATCACTTTCTTTGTGCAGCTAAAATAATTTCATCGATCTCTCCATTGCAATATTTTATTTTTGTTATTCGGAACTCAAATTTCCCTGGCTGGTGTCAATTATGGCATCAGTGTTTTTCCATAATTGCCAGATCTGGCATTTTTGTGTTTCAGTTTAAGTTTTATTTTCTGGTACTGTTCAGTTTTTTATTCATATTATAAATTAGAAGATTGAATAGCATATCCAATCAAATTTATCACCGGTTGTCAAAATGAACAAAAGAAAAAATAGAAAAGAAGTAGTGGCCAGATCTGTCAACTTTGTGTTCTGCCAATTAATGAAAAACTCGAAATACAGGGAAAACAGACACTGCTGGATTTAGTCCTGCATGGTAAATGAAGCAACCTTTGCAATAGCCATCTTGAGATTTTTTATCAGTTTCAAAGCGATGGCATTGCACTAGCGCCCGAGCTTCGTTGGGAGTGAAGGTCCGATGTCTGGTTCTGTTTGTGCGATTTGGAATTATTGAGGAGCTACTTGCCAGCATGAATGGGGTTTTATTGCTGCATTACAACAGTTTCGGGAACTTACTCAAAAAGGTTTAGATAATGTAATGAGAATGATAGTGGTCGCAAAGAGTCTCCCAATAGGCATAGAACTTGTATTCTATGCGACCATTAATTTCACACAACTCATTTATTTTTAAATGGATTATTTTCATCATATTTTAAAGGTATGTGATGTAAGTGAAATGTCGGCACAAACTTTAACGTTAATTATATTCTACGACTATCCCAACAGCGGATCAAGAAACTGGGTGAAGGGCACAAAGAAACAAGAAAACTATACGGTCTTCTTCAATGACCATCTTATATTTTTATTACCTATTTTTACAGGACTGGGGGAGAGGCATGGTTTCTTTAACCCCCCCCCCACCGGATATTTCCGGTAAAAATTTGTCTTCTCCTTCATTTCGCACTTGGTGTACACGGGACAATGATCCGATCGTAAAATCAATGCAGAGAAACATAAGCCGTACTTAGCAATACCTCGGGAAGTTATGCTTATGGTCTTCTCGTGTTGTGGAGATATTGATTTTCCCTTTCAACAAATAAGTGAAAGTAAGTAGTCTACGGGCCACAACTATGCCACGGGACAGAGCATTGATAGATAGTAGGAAAACGACAGTTACTCGTTTTGATTCCAATTTTTTGAGAGCAATACCCTTTTCAACTATTTTCCAAACGTCCAAGAAAAGGATCTATACCAATGTCGCGCACCCGGCAAGAAAGATGCAGTTCAACAAACAACCAAATATTTCAGTCTCTGTTTTGGTGATATCGATCATACGGTTCATCACAAGAATAATTTTTCCTCGAAAAATTACCTGAAATAATATTTCAGCCAGTTATTAAACAAAAACGCGTCAACGATCGAAAACAGCATAGAAATAAGTTCAGCACTCCCACTACATTTTGCGTGTTAGATTAACACAAGTGAATTAGATTAACACAAGTGAAGGTAATATTGATGGCAGCATTTGATCAAACTATTATTAACGAGGTAAAATAATTAAAAATTTCGTTTATCCTGTAAAAGTCACGTTTTCCGTACGACTGGAAGGCCAGCGCAAGACTGTGGAATTTATGAAATTCGTAGAAATTAATGCTTGGACTTTCAAAGCTCGTTAACACTGAGCTGCGGAAAAGGTAAAGGAAACTTTGTCGTTGCCGTTGCCGTCACAATTGGGCATAGAACCCAATTGATGATGACACCTTTGCTGTTGCC